>CADEBD010000304.1:1753489-1909135 GCA_902825455.1 Arctia plantaginis
GTTTGCGTGCCCTCCCTCGGCGGCTGCTTGCCACCTTTGGTGGCATCATCTCCTGGGACGTGTCGGTTTCCACGTCCCCTGAGCGTCCGCGTTTTCGGCTGTCGCTGCGATGTTCCGCTTCCATGGCCTCCGCGCCATCCGACGACGCGGCGGATCCGGAACGCAGCCGATCCGATGCTCTTCGGCTCCCAGAGACCAGCGTCAGACTGACTTCTGGGAGCCCCACCGAGATAGGCGTTCCCGACGCTATCTCACCCTCCGTGGATGACCCATCCACTCCACTGCTCCTCTTCTCTTTCATTTCAGAGTCCGTTTTGCTTGCCTTTTTTTTTTTGTGATTGGTTTTCCGATCGTTTTTTAATATTTTTGTTCATATTGTCCATAATAATCCCACGAGTGGGGGAGAACTAAAGGTCCAACCGGGCAGAGATCCCCCATTACCCGGGCAAGCGTATGTTTTTAACCCAACCGAGGGGTCCGCAGGTACCTCGGCTTGGAGTGCGCTCGCGACTGAACTTCCCATCAGCCATGCATCCCCTGGCCACGCACCAGAACACGGGATTCGGGGAATTTTTTAGAGAGGTTATCTTCCTCGCGGTCCGGGCGGTTAAGCCAAGACCCTCGCCCCCGATCAGAGCCGCGAGACTTAACCACAGCGCTCTTCTCGGGATTACGATATGCCGACGGTTGACAGGGAGACTACGTCCCCCTGCCTGCTCGGTGGTAGTGTGAGTACACGCCGAGCCCGTCCTCCTTTCTCCACCGCTGTCAGCGGAGAAACTGTGGCCCCTACAGGGCCCCACCATCAGGTTTTTTACCGAGGTTTCCTCCTCCATGCTCCGAAGAGCGAAGAGCCAGCAGGGCAACCGGCAGACACGCCCACCCTGCTGGACCAGGCCTTGCCCGAGAGCCGATGAACGGCTACCTCTTCTGCTAGAATATTAGCCGCTGGCGATAATCCTCTCCTCCAAGAGGACAAGGAGGAAACAGTACCATCGCCAGCGTTTCCAGGGTGCACCACGAGGAGGTTTTCTAGCCAGCACCCCAAACCCTATACCAACCCGTCTGGCCAGCGTGGTATAGTAGGCCAAAACCTCTTTTCTTAGAAGAGACCTATGTTCAGCAGTGGACTAGTAAAGGCTGTTGATGTGATGTGATGATACATCACCACGATCGTCCATCCAATTTTTGTTGTCACGTCGCTTCGACGCGACTAAAACAGCATCGCAATAAATTATGACATTGGTTTCGTGACGAGTCGAATTGATATCACAGATGATAAAATATGGATGACTCCTAATTTGCTAGACAGAAATTTACAATAGTACGAAATTAGAAAATTTATGCTGTTTAGAATTTCGGTAGTTCCATTACAAACAGAATGTCCGGCAATTCAAAGGTATGTAATATTTAAAACGTGGTCGCGTTAAGTAAAAAAAATAATACCTTGACACATGGCACAAAAGGCGGTCTGATCCCGAGCTAGGCACACCCAGTGCTATGTAATCAGACTGCTGATAAAATTACTTCTAGAATTATAAATACATACACATTATGGATAAATTACACATCGACACAGAATGATCAGAAATGATCGTGCTTATCACACAATTTTATTTATTTTTGTTTTTATGGTATAAGGGTTGCCCCCTTATACCATACGAGAAGACGGGTCACCTGATGGTAAGCAACTACCGCCGCCCATGGACACCTGCAACTCAAAAGTCATAGGCGCGTTGCTGCCCTTGGGGATTTTGGTTCCGGTAACATCACTCACTCAGTGAAAGGCTACGAAAGAATTGATACAATTGTTGGCCCTGCTTGGGAATCGAAGCTATGATCTCCGGCTTTAGGGTCACTGACCATTTGACCAACAGGCTAGTCAAAATCCCAGATGAAATTTATATAAATAAAATCAACTGAAACAACATTCTGATGTCACTTATATTAAGTTTAGTAGACAAAAGTCTACCACTATACTATGAAACAAAGTTCATAGTGTATACTTTGTCGATTGCACGAATTTCATTAAAGGGATTACAGTAATTGAGTTGGTGATTTGAAATAATTGATTTGGTATAATAGTCACTGCATAGTACACGACCGTACCCACTATTTCATGTAAACTGACTTTAGATCAAATAGATGGAATATACCTGTTTCCTATAACAACACGCTGTTTTTTTTTAGAAAGACATGGGTTTTTAATACAAAAATTTTATTTTGCAACGGACAAATAAAACTTAAAATCATTCATTCATCCATCATTAACAGCCTTTACTAGTCCACTGCTGGACATAGGCCTCTCCTTAGAAAGAAGGTTTTGGCCTACTACACCACGCTGGCCAGACGGGTTGGTGTAGGGTTTGTGTCAAGTTTTCCCTCTCTCTGCAGTGCTGTTGTCCTGCGAAGTTTGCTCCCTTAGTCGCCTCTTACGACACCCACGGGATGAATAAGGGGGGTGAAACTCTGTATTCTTAATCCGTCAGCAAACTTAAAACGTATGTCCATATTTCGCACAATCAAAGTTGACTTAAAAATTTCCTTAGAAATGTGCACCTACATCAGCAGAAGCAGTTTCCGACTTACTTTTGAAGAGTTCCAAGGTGAATAAACTTCGTAGTTATCACTCGTATGTTTGTCCGTTCACATAACGCCTTTAATTTTTACCAAAATATCACAAACCTACTTCATTCATGGTAAACCTCAGTCGTGAAGTCATCTAAGAAACTGCACCTAAACAAACTAAATAAATTTTCAAAAGTAAAAAGCATCTAGTCCAATCCAGTTGCAGTTTGCTTTTACAGGTAAAAGTGTACTTTACAGTATTATCGTCGGAGTCCTGCCTCTGACTGCATTTTTCACCGGCTACTGGTTAAAGGAGCAAAATAAACAAGGCCTTAAACTCTGCCCCGGGACTGCGCAGATAAAACCTTGGGCATCTTATTTGAATTATGGGACTTTGACTAGGCTCATCACTTTATTTCAGTACGCAGCGCTGATTTTAATCGCTTAAAGCTACGAATCTACTAGCATTTGATGCTTGTTTTAGTCAATTTTTTTTTAAAGTGTAAAATAAATTCAAAGACATTGTGTAAAAACGATTGTTAAATAGTACGTTTTGAATCAAATCAATTTCAAGGTGTAAGCACACATCATATACGTTACAATAATTTTCTATAATTGAAAGTAGTTATACTAGTAATATTATAGTATTCATTTAAATCTTTATGTCGGATTTCAGACTTCTTAAAATTATATATAGTTTTGAAAGCAGGGATCTTCCCACACACCGTCGTTTTATGTTCGTAAAGATGGCATTCCAGACACAATGTTGTCAACTCTATATATGTTAAAGGCAGTTTCATGGCAATTTAAATAACGATAGCCTTAAAAATATTTCCTTTTTTTTGGTAGTATGTAACTCTGTAAGGACTACAAAGGTTTGTATGAATATAAAACCTTATCAAAACTCAACGATTTTTTTCCCGTTTCCGGATGGCTGGCTCCTAATACATTCCATTACATACAAGATAGAGAATTGTGAATGGAGAATTTTTGATCTCTTATACGGGAAAGACGTGTAATTTTTTAGACATATCTATGTACGTCAAGAAGATAGTATAGAATAAACTTTATTGTACACCAGTTGAGGACATCATGCATACAATAGTACTCGTACATCAAATAAACGACCAAACAATTAAAGAAATCAAACAAACATTTGATTTTACTTTTGTTATTTTTGTTACCTGAGAACTACGTGAGTTATAAAAGGGTTTAGGAAAATCGTTTTTTTTTTAATGCGAGAAGATATTTTATTACAATTCGTCGTGATGTAGACACATTAAAGCGTGTGATACTTTTTAAAAGTTATTAAACTAATTTTTAATACGCTTTTCTATTAAACAGCTACTAAAAACAAACAAAATAGAATTTAGAAACACAATTTAAAATGAATAATTAAACGTTTTAAAACAGGATCAGTGGAATTGGGAACGCTCGTAATTCGTTGAAGTGATGCCTAATGAACATTCTAGTTTGGATGTTTGGAAAGAGGTCGGTTCTCCGGTAACACCAAATACTAGGATTATCTGGACCGTTTTAGATCTAACTACAAATGTAAAAACATCCTGGCAAATGTAAGGCAACAATAAAATATTAATGTTTCAATTTTTTAACTGTGCATGACTCACATTTTGTAGAGCGACCCCTCAAATTTTATGGCTTAAGGGCAAATGAGCAGACGGGTCACTTGATGGTAAGTAAGACTATTGATAGCCCCCTCCCTAGGATCTATTTGTCCTCGGGTAAGCTTCGCATGATTTTATTACCGTTTTCCCAATTGCATTTAAAGATGGCGCAATGGATTTTTATGTATGGACTGCCTGACGCGACTCTAATTTTGGATACATTCGTAAAACGGGTTCACGTCACGTTCACGCTCATTTGTTTTCTTTAAACTTTACATTCTTTTTATATCCCATCTGAAATCGATTAGATTCTGAAGGAAACTTTGGGTCAGTCAGACGGCTTATCATAAAAGATGCCAACAAGATTCTATATTTCTGAATACGTACATATTACAGGTAAAATAGACACTGGACAAATAATCATGTATATCACATAATCACCTCTGCCAAAGCATGCCTCGAGGCGGAGCTCGGCTGTCAACATCATTAGCCACTAGACCAACAGGCCAGTGAAAAATATTACCTACATAGTTAAACTATTTCAACGTTCAACGTTGATGCTGATGTGTATCATGACAGGGAGGACCAGTTTTGTGTAAAAATATGGGAATCATTTGGCAAACCTCGAAATAAAAACTGATAAGTACTAGGAATAAATCCTGTGTCGCGGGGGACTTTACAAACATACATGAAACGGACACAAAGTACACCCAGACTCAGAACAACAATTTGTGGATCACACAAAGTGTTGTCCCATGTGGGGTTTGAACCCACAACGATCGGCGCAATAGGAAGCGACGTGGCGACCGCTTAAACCACTCATCCATCGCTCATGACTCGCCATCAGTGCATTCGATTCCAAATAGCTATGTGATGAGCACGATCATTTGTTCTGCATTTGGGTGTAATTTATCTAATATATAAATGTATTTAGAAATATATAAATATGTTCATCAGCGGTCTGGTTACCATAGCACTGTCTAGTTTGGGATCAGATTGTTGTGTATGATATGTGTGAAGTTATTATTATTATTAGTTAACAGGCTATCTTATCTTATTTTGTTTAT
Organism: Arctia plantaginis; assembly: GCA_902825455.1. Lineage (NCBI taxonomy): Eukaryota > Metazoa > Arthropoda > Insecta > Lepidoptera > Erebidae > Arctia > Arctia plantaginis. The sequence continues at coordinate 1,758,750 of CADEBD010000304.1, forward strand.
CTCTGCCAATCCTGAAGAAAGAAAGACATGAGTTTATAGACTCGTATATATGTAATAATTAAAGTGAAAAAAAAAATGATTATGCAATATAACGGCGGAAAATACAACGATATCGAATAAACTTGTTTAATCTGTTTTGTCATCGAGCCTTGCAATTAATATTCAGCTATTGAATTGTAAAATACAAAGAAAACTATAAACATAACGCAACAGAATAAAACTAAAAATCTGCATGTACTGTTATATACAAGATAAACAAACAAAATATATTAAATATATATATACATTTAACACCATTTTTACACCAAAAACGCTAGTGGTTAAAGGTAACGCCACATTTAGTGAATGGGCTACCCCTGGCTTACTCAAAAGTAGGAAAAGATTATACGAGCTATATGATGAGAGGAATTATAATAAAAGTGAACAGTTTCATAATTATGTTAAAGAATATTCGAAGCTGTTTAGGAAACTTTGTAAACTGGCTAAGTCTCGTTTTATTAGTTCAAAGATTAAAAGTAGTAATGATAAGATTAAAACCACTTGGAAAATTATTAATAGTGAAACTGGCAAAGATCCAAACCGTAATAATGAATTTAATTTAAACATAAACAATAAATTTATCACATCAAATGCTGAGGTTGCTGCTGCATTTGAGAATTTTTTTACTAACATTCCTGTATCAACTACTAAATCTTTGAACTCCTCACCATACCTTGCAGAATCAATTTTAAAAGAGAATGTTAGAAGAATTGATAGTGAATTTAAGTTCCAATATGTGTCCCCCTTTGAAATTATTAAAGCCTTTAACACTATTAATGTTAAAAAAACAACCGACCTATGGGGAAATTCTGTTTTAATTACTAAGACAATTATATCTCTTGTGGCTAATCAATTGTCATTTACATTTAATCAATGTGTTGATAGTGGTGTATTTCCTGATCTTATGAAGTCTAGTAAAATTATTCCCTTATTCAAATCTGGTAGTACATCTGACCCAACTAACTTTAGACCTATTTCAGTACTACCAGTATTTAGTAAAATTTTTGAAAAAATTATGTATGATCAATTGCACAGTTTTTTTAATAATAATAATTTATTGCACAATAGACAATTTGGTTTTACAAGGGGTCGCTCCACAACTGATGCTAGTGTTGAGCTAGTAAAACATATATTTGATGCCTGGGAGGATGCCCACGATTCTCTAGGTATCTTTTGCGATTTATCTAAGGCTTTTGATTGTGTTGTTCATGAAACGCTGATCAGGAAATTACAGCACTATGGTATCAAAAATAAAGCCCTGGAACTACTTGCCTCATATCTATGTAATAGGATTCAAAAAGTTGATATTAATGGTGAGCGGTCTCCAGGCTCTGTGATAGAAATGGGCGTTCCACAGGGTTCTATTCTCGGCCCTTTTTTGTTTTTAGTATATATTAACGACTTACCTCACTTTGTCAAGGACAATCTCGAGATTGTGTTGTTTGCAGATGATACATCACTATTATTTAGACTAAAACGGACACTTTCTGATTTCACATTTGTAAACAGCGCCATTTCGAAAGTGGTTCATTGGTTTGATGTCAACAATTTACTATTAAATGAACAAAAAACTAAGTGTATACGTTTCACTATGCCAAACGTCAAGCCAGTGAAAACTACTGTGATAATTAAGGATGTCGGGCTGGACCTTGTGGACACTACGACATTTTTAGGTATAACACTAGATGCTAAGCTACAGTGGGGCCCACATATTGATAAATTGTCGAGTAGACTCAGCTCAGCAGCATACGCAGTAAGGAAAATCCGAGAGTTGACTGATGTTGATACAGCACGACTTGTTTACTTCAGTTACTTTCATAGCATAATGTCGTACGGTATTCTGCTGTGGGGGAATGCTGCCGACATTCAAACTATTTTTGTGCTGCAAAAGAGAGCTATTCGAGCACTTTATAATTTAGGCAATCGTTGTTCATTGAGGCAGAAATTTAAAGAAATAAATATAATGACAGTGGCAAGTCAATATATTTATGAAAATGTAATATATGTTCACAAAAATAAAGATAGCTTTTTGAAAAAAAGTGATGTACATGCCATAAATACCAGATATAAAAATAAATTTGTTGTACCCGCCTCTAGGCTCCAAAAGATAAACAAGTCTTTTCGAGGTCAATGTGTCCGATTTTATAATAAAATCCCAAATAATATTCAGGAGTTGAGTATTAACAAATTTAAATCCGCAATAAAACGTGGCTTGTGCCAGAGGGCCTACTACTCGATTGTGGATTACATGGAGGACAAGAATGCTTGGGATTAATTAGCGCAGGCTATTTCTTTCTTAAGTAAAAATGTGGTGTGGCTAGTATGTTTTTTATTATTTTTTCAATTTTTTATGTTTCACTTCATTTTCTCTTGTATTCGTTTGTTCTTCTTAATCTTGTTTTCTCTTCGTTGTTTTTTCACCTTTAAGTCCTTAATAACGGACATACTAGCACACATCAAAACAATGTTGTGATATATTTAATAGTGCCATTGTATCTACTTGTGAATTGCAAAAGAGTGGCCATGAGTTTGTTTGCCCTTTCTTCTCATAAGGCTCAACCCCTTGGAAACGGGCGGTTGTAGATCGGCACAGGCATATCATAGATTTTGTATGGGTTTGATTTTGTTAAATTTATTTGGTTACTATTTGACAAAACAGAGTTTGTTGCTTTTGTGTGTGTTGATCTATGACTTTAGAGTCTACATGGAAGACGATTTCAAACAATTTTGAAAATTTTATGAAATAAAGAAAGTTTGAGTTTGAGTTTGAGTTTGAAATATCTGTACACAATTTGTTTTTACGCTATAAAAATATGTCGCAAAATTTTACCGTCCACATAAACAAGCTAAAACGGGCTTTTGTTTGATTTCTACAGATTACACAGAAAAACGAATACAACAAACATGTTTGGACAAAGCGGCTTATTCACTACCTTAGGCAAAGTATTATTCACTTGAATACATAAAACTAGTGACTGTACATACATTTCACCTTTGTTCGGCAAATATAACAAGGCGAGTAGTTTACGACACGACAGCCATTTGCAGCTCAATCTCCACTTGTTCCGTGGATATGGTAACATTCAGATGCAGTTACCGACCAAATTGGGTGGTGCCTACGTTTTCAAGAAGTTTCGCGTTCGTATCGCTCTCTGTGAAATATAATCAAGCTGGAAATGTTAAATAAGTTTGATAAACGACTTCAGAAAGTAGTCCAGAGCCGGTTACTCCAATTCCTTTTTTATTCTTGACTTCAGCTTGTACAGTATTTTATTAGAGAGCTTTTATTTTCGGTTTATGACTTTTCATTATATACTAGCTTTTGTACGCTAATGTTGATGTGGAGTTAATTAATCATTCTTTTCGAGAATATAATCTATCTCTGTGACAAAATCTTTCAGTTTCGTTTGATTGTTTCTGCGTGATTAAGTAACAAAAATTCAACTTTCATTCATCATAAATAAATAAAATACAATAAAATGCAGTACTTAAGGGAACAGGAAAATGACCAGTTACCAAGCTAATTCGCATTAGGCATAATATAAATATTAATAAGCCTAGTTAATATCTTCATACATGTTCTATCCAAAAAAGAATCATTGGAATGTGATTGGTAGTTCAGGAGATTAGTGTTTAAAAAAACTAACAAACCGTGAGTTTGTTTACCCTTTCTTCTCATAGGCTTTCAAGGGGTTACAGGCGGTTGTAGATCAACACCGATATTATATTTGATTATATTATGATAAATATAATAAATAAAATAATATATTAAGTTAATATAATAATATTTACTTAGTATTTGACAAAACAGAGATTGTTGCTGTTGTCTATGAATTTATAGTCTACATAAGAGACGATTTCAAGCAATTTTAAACAATTTTATGAAATAAAGATAATTTAAAAGAGTTTAAGTTGTGTTTGAAACAAAAATATGCTTTATGCATCATATTAGTACAGATAGTACATACACATAATTATTTTGAAAGACACCCCTATTGTTGATAACTGTTTTTTTTTATTTATGAAAAAGTGGGCAAATGAGCAGAGGGATCACCAGATAGGAATGACTCCCGCCGCCCACGAACGCTTTAACTCAGGAGTCACAAGCGCGTTGCCAGCCTTTTGGGAAGGAGTACGCTCTTTTCTTGAAGGTTTGAAGGTCGTCTCGGTCCGGGAATACCACAGACGATAACAAGTGTCTTGAGAAGCGCAGAGTGATGGATCGCCAATTATTTAAGTGATGGGGATGAAAATTGCATCAGAATGATAGCGGAAAGTTGTGGCCAGTATTAGGCCGAACAATTCCTCGGGACACGCTCTATGATATATACGATAGAGAATGCAGAGTGAAACTACATCTCTAGGTAACGCTAAGGGGTCGAGCTGATCGCATATCTTTTGGCTATCGAGGATCCGAGTCGCTCTTCGTTGGATGCGGTCCAGAGGGAGAAGCTGGTACTGGTACCGCGGTGGTGTAATCTGATATTGGAAGCCTTTTCGATACTTGTTCAAACCGTATTAAAATTTATAAAATCTAATTGTTTATGTTTCCAATATGGTGTATTTAAATCTCACAAAGCAGCAAGTAAGACTATTTATTCTCGGGAACTTCCTTGCTAAGGCATAAACTAGCATCTCTCAGCAGACTTACTTGTGACGATGACCCAGGGGTTGTACTCAGTTCGATTCTGAAACATCACGTTACCATGAGCTCCGGTGAAGTGATGAACCGTGAGGGTTTTCACAAAATAAAAAAGTAAATGTATAAATTTTATAAATAGGCAAGAAAAAAATTTAGGGACTGTTTACTACTTTCTGCCTAATTTTTCTGATGTTTATCTTTTATATGTTTTTTATTTATTAAGTAGTTTTTAAACAAATTTTAATTAAATCATTAAAAGCAAATTATGTGAAAACGACTACAAAACTCTATAGTTATGTAGTTGTATGTATCTTTGTCGTATAAGGAATATCTATACAATTATAATTCAAGTAATACTGGTTGATTAATAAAAAAATCACAAAAATAAATAAATAATATTTTAAAATTAATGAAAAAAAAAACTCACCTCTAAATATTATTAATGCTTAGGTACTTAGTTTTATAAAACTTTTACGTCTCAAGTCAAAGTTCAGTTAATATCCAGCGACGTGCGTAACCAACTTGCATTTGAGTGGTTTCATATTTACGAGTATATGGTTTCTTGAATGGTCTGCGTCTGACATTCTAAAATATTTTCTTTATATTACAGATGTATATTATGATACATATATTTAAAAAAAAGTCGCTTAGAGTACTTGTCGGCCTTAGCCAATGTAAGCGGGACAGCCATCATCATCATCATCAGCCTATTGCAGTTCACTGCTGGACATAGGCCTCTCCCATTGCACGCCACTCAAGGACACTCATGCTTCGGAGTAAATTTAAGCAATTTTTGGAACGAACTCTAAGCGGATGGGAGCAAGACCAAAAATTTTGCAACAAGACTTTTTGCCCACACTTCAAATTTAAGTCAAACTGTATAGTAAACGTCTACCAAAAAGCGAAAGGATCTTCGTTCCAACTGGAGGTCCATAGACTCCTCATGGCGTTTTTTCATTGCTTTTTACTTTTTATCTTTTCTTTTAAAAAGACAACTCCCGCATTAGCAATATATCCTGTGTCACGGGGGACTTTGCAAACATACATGAAATCGATACAAAAAACACCCAGACTTAGGACAATAATTTGTGGGTCTCACAGAGTATCGTCCCGTGTGGGTATCGAACCCACAAAACTCTAGTAAACTAGTAGCAACCGCTTAAACCATTACGCCATCCGTGCTGTCAAATCAAGCAAGCTAACCGAAGTCCAAACCCAACCCTCCTCATAATTTTGAGAGGGATGGGTAGGGGGACTCTCAACGGGCCGCAACGCACTTATGACTCTTGAGTTGAAGGCGGCTATAGTCGTCGCGAGTCACTTCACATCAGGTAACCAGTCTGCTCCTATTCCCTCTTTGCTATTAAAAAAGTTTGATGTATAGAGCTATTGCCTACATTCCAATTCTCAAGTACGAGAAATATCCCTTTTCTACCATTATCTTCTCTTCTCATTTACGGTTCTATTCAATATACTTCTGATTTCTCTATCTAATCCATAAAGCAGACGCCAATAGATTTAATAGGGTAAGTGGGAGTCTATTAATTATTGGCAAAATGTGGGCGTTTAAACCTCTCTGCCAACCCTTTTAAAGATATACTGAATGCATGTATGTATGAAAATATGTATGTATATTTTTTTCTTAAATCTGAAATGTAAACAAGTTATTTATCAAAAAAAACAGTTAATTTTTTTACAAAACATCGATTTTCAGTTTAATATTTTCATACACAATGTCACTTGAAGTGATGTGTTATCTTGGTATGGTTACGGCATGCGGAGGGATGAGGAAAATGTGGCGAAGAAAGTGTTAGGTATAGGAGTTGAAGGGTACAAGAGAAGAGGACCAAAGAAAAGGTCGATTTACTGTGGGAGTGAGGATATGGCTAGGAAGGGATTAAACAGTGACATTACGAATGATAGACTAGAATGGAAGAATTATACTTACTGCGCCGACCCCAAATAAAATTGGGATAAGGGTAGCCAGATAATTAAATTAATAAGAATCTAACAATACCTCCTAAGCCAAAATCCATCAAGCTGTTTGAACGTTCTATAGAAAAATACATACACATACACTCGAAAAACAAAACTTTTTCTGGCAGAGTCGGGTAAAAAGGTAAAATCTGTTCGCCGTTATTATGTTTATCGTTTTTGCATCTTATCAACTTCCCTTTTTAATAATGTGTTAGTTTTAGAATTCTCGGTTAGCAAATTATTGTCACCCATCCGAGCAACGTTCAACAAAGTGAAACAAGTAAGCCTCAACTAAACAGGAGATGTTCAATTGTGTTTGCAAATAAATTTGTAAAATGCACACAACAATTGCCAACAAAACAGTCACGTTTTAGAGTTAATATTAGAGTAAAATCTCTCTTTGGGTCTCTTGGGTCTGTCGTAGGCCTGGTATAGCAGAGATTAGGCTGATTCCCAACCAGGACAAATATTGTATGATGAGCACGATCATTTCTTTCTTTTCTTTTCTTTCTTTTTAATAGACAACTCCCGCACTAGGAATAAATCCTATTTCGCGGGGGACTATACAAACATACATGAAACGGGCACAAAGGACACCCAGACTCAGAAGAACAATTTGTGGAACACACAAAGTATTGTCCCATGTGGGTAGGAGGGTTGTGGGTAGGTGCAGTAGGAAACGGCAAGGTGACCGCTTAAACCACTACGCCATCCGTGCAGTCGATTTGTTATGTATCTGGTTGTAATTTATCCGAAACTTTTATGTATTTCGATCTGTATCTGCCCGTTACGGCAATAAGCTTGATTTGATTATGTAAGCGAGAATAAAATTATAATCGACAAAATGAAGGCGTTAATTACGCTACTGTCTACCCCGTCTGGAATTAAAGACGTGAGTGTATGTGTGTAAATCTAAAGGAAGAAATATAAAAAAAAAAAACCAAAGAAATGCTCAAATGAATTAAGAGGATATTAAGGAATAGGTATAAAGAAATAATGAGTTCGCCTTAAATTGACAAAATGGCAGCCTAGAATCCTTTTATTCATAGTCTTCGATATATTTTTGTGTCTTTAAACCTGTTTCTTCTTAAAACTATTACAATATTGTTATTTATTAAAACTGTTGTAGTCAATATAAAATTATGTGATTGATAATTTAAGAAATAAAAAACTAGTAGTTTCTTTTATAAAAGGATTAGCTACAATTTATCACATTCATGGTACAAAAACTAGGGTCATTGCTAGTGTGTTTTTGTAATGTTATTTATTATTATTTATATTTATGTTTAAAGTTATGAAACCACATCCAGTATCAGAGATTTAGGTGTAGGGAGTGCGTTCCCTGTGAAATATTTTACTATCCGTGAGCAATAAGGCGGGAAAGTACAAACCTGAATTTGTCCCTATTTGGTGATTTGTAAAGGCCCAGAAGCCGAGATATATTCTATTTCAAAATTTTGCAATATAGTTTGGTGCATATTTGAAATAATTTTCAGTTATCTCATGTTTTTTCTTTGTTTTAAATAAATATCACAGAAACAATAAGGACATATTTTAGTAGGATTAGGCTTTTTTTTCAACGAGTGCGATTTTTTAAGACTATAAAAATCACTATGAAAGCACTTACCTAGAAAATTTTAATGTTTAATGATTTCTTGTAATGTCTCGTTAAACGTTGTCCTCATTACTTAATGTAAACCTAATGTACCCCTTTTTTCTGATTTTGGTTTGACCTGCCTTGAAGTGCATGTCTTTATTATTCCACGCTCAGTAGTAAAGAATTTTAACGCCAGGCGTTCTGTAGTATATATAATATGTACAATGCTTCCCATGAACCGAATTTGAAAGAATTACGTAAGTACGTAAGGCGGAACGTAAAATTAACATCAGGTAAATTTAGAAAGCTAAAAAATTAAAATTTTATATAGTTTGGTTTGCTTTTCGATCACTGTGCCACCTAAGGCTAGTATTATTTACTTAGTCTACAAAAGTCAGACTTTGCTTATGTATGTTTTCTAGTAGTGGAACAACGTAGTATCAAGTGAAAACGCAATCGCGTCATTCCAATTCAATTTGCTTCCAAACTCAGTGTGTGCAAAACAAAAATTCTAAAGAGATTTTTTATCACTAAACCGTCCGTAACCATATCTGCATCCTCCTGCTGTGCTTGTTGAAGGCTTTCCTTCCATTCATTGCTAAGGTCCGTCTTTAGTGTCCTTACAGGTACAGCTTCCTTTACTTCTTGCTTGGCACAGTGCTAACAGTCTTCAGGGCAAGGTCTTCTTGATAATGCGTCTGCGTCTCCATGTGATTTTCCACTGCGACATTTTTCAAAACAAAACAGCGTCAGTCCAGGTACTGATGAAATATTGTGTGATAGTTCAAAAAGTTCATTTATAAAAAAATCTTAAAAACCAAAATTACATTCTATGATACGTCAAAACAAAAACCCAACTTTTCTTTACATTAATCAAATATATTTGATATCAAAGATTGAAATACAACCTTAACTCAAATACACTCCGTCAGACGTGTCCTCTCAAGGTTACTGTTTTTAATATAAATTATTGACGTGATATAAGTTAATATTATATTGATTGATGACTGTGAGAAGAAAATAAAGAATGATTTTTATATGAGAAGTAAAAAGAGTCATTGTAAAATAAAAGTTTTATGACATAAAAGATGAACTTGATTTTGCTGAGTTCTTAACTGAAGTTATAAAACTACGCCAAACAAGAAGAGCATTTAAACACGTCATAAAAAAGGTTATTAATGATCACATAGCCCGACTTAAAGATATACTGGTCTGTTGGAGCTACATCGCCCATCTAGGACTTATATTATCTCTTGCTCTAGATTTCACGGCCTATCCGTTTTCCTGACCACAATTTACATTCTTTATTGCATTGTCTCCACTGAGAACAATTCCTTCCCCAATTAAGACTGGCGTCAGGCAGATGACCGGCCATAAAGAAATGGCCAGCTGTCTTTGAATGCATGGAATGCGTAGTGGTTTAAGTGGCCGCCACGCCACTTCCTACTACGCCGAGTGTTGTGGGTTCAAACCCCACATTTGAAGACACTTTGTGTGATCCACAAATTGTCGTTCTAAGTCTAGGTGTACTTTGTGACCGTTTCATCTATGTTTGTAAAGTCCCCCGCGACACAGGGTATATTCCTAATGCGGGAGTGGTATTTTTAAAGAAGAAAAGAAATGTGTCACATTGGGACAATCCCAAATGAATACAATAAAAGTGGTAGAAACGATGATACAACTTTTTCTACCAATAATTTACCTTTAGAAAAATACTTATGCTGATATCGTATGCATCTTGCTCTTGAAATAAATTCACTCAAATGTCTCTCTTATAACTTGGAAATAGAAAGCTTAGTATACGTTCTGATAAATACATTGTTCGTAGCTGACATTTGAAGTTATGTACGACACAGATTTTGTAAAATATGGGAGGAATTTCAGCCACTTCAGTTATTTAGACTAGTTAAATATATGATGAAGGACCCAGGTCTGGGTTGTTTTGAATAGAGTGACATCAGCAAAAGCTGACTTCATTCTTTAGATTGTCACGATTTTCCTTTATAAAAGCTGTAATAAATAACAACAGTAAATACAGTTAAAGATGTATACCAAGGTCTTACCAACAGTCGTGCAAAGATCCAAACAGCACGACGGCTTAAACGTCAACCCACGTGTTTTTTAGGTTAAGTTCAGAATTATGATAACTATTAATGAATTTGTCGAAAATAGATTGTGATTTCATGAATTAAGTGATTAATAATTAAATTACGCTAATGAATTAACTAAGTATCACCGTATTATTCCAAAACTTCTTAGCTTTTTATCGGCATTGGCTTCATTTAAGTAGTTGCGCCGATATGTATATATATATATATATATAAACTTAAGTAAACCTACCGATACAGACCTACCACAACTTGTTTCTAAATTTTTTTCTAACTATAAATTGTATTATGCATGTTTTTTAATTTCATTCATAGTTAACCTTAGGATTAAGTTAATTTTCTATTTTACTTACAACACATATACACACTCAAATTTTTTCACAACCTACTATGATGCACGCAATAATACTATACTTCAACACGCTCACACTTATCCCTTTCACTGCACGCTGTTTGTTGTGGCTATTATAACAGTAAATCATCAGTATCTAAAAATTAAAGCCTTAATTGGTCACAAATTTATCAACTTTATTATTGATTTAAAATGATTAACATTACGGATTTCATGGATAAAGTTGACTGCCTTTCTGTATCTCAAGTCATTACTTGCATTCCTGAACACACAAAAACTTTTATAAAACACCCAAATAACTATCTTAAAATCTTCACTCTCAACATACGATCTATTAATCGCAATAACCTAGAACTACAAACACTACTGAAGCGCCTCGATATCGACTGTGACATTCTGGTGCTGACGGAGTGTTGGCTTAAATGTGACAGCAATACTAACATCCCAATATTACAGGGCTTTGACTCGTTTAAAACAAACAATCATCAAAACCAAAACGATGGTGTTGTGGTTTATCTCAAATCTACAATAACGGCCACATGTGAAGAGCCCAACTTTTGTGAAACGGCCTCTGGTCTGCTAATTACGTTAGACTCCATGTCAATAATCTGTGTATATCGCTCCCCTTCTAATCACCTAATTGACCCTTTCTTATCTGCCCTTAACAATATCCTATCAACCCTCAACAGCCATAAGTCTGTAGTTCTAACAGGCGATATCAATGTCGACATTAAACCTATGACTAACGACACACGCAGTCAATCTTACCTTACATTTTTGGCCTATCACGGTTTTCTCCCAGCACATGCTCAACCCACGCGAGACAAGAACTGCATTGACCACTTAATGTTGAGAACAACTTTTCAAACTATTACATTCCTCTTCGAAACGGCGATAACCGATCACTACCCGACCTTGCTCTGTATGGCCAAAAACATAATTAAAGAAGCTAGTCCAAGGGAGGTTAGCAGGGTCGATTATGTTGCGCTTGACCAACTTATGGAAAATACAGATTTTACACCCATTTTCTCCATGTCAGACCCAAATAATGCAACCGACAACTTTATAAAAATAGTTAAAAATGCTATAGCCAAATGTACATCTACTGTTAAAGTCTCTGCTAGGAAAAGAGTGCTTAAACCATGGACAACACCAGGCCTCTTACGGTGTATACGACATAGAGATTTACTTCACAAAAAAGTTAAACAAGCCCCAGATGATATTACCATTCTCACCACCTATAAACGATACAGAAAGTTTTGCTCAACTATTCTAAAAAAAGTAAAAAGGCAGTATGACACACAAGAGCTAATTAAGGCAAGTCACAGCCCCAAAAAACTCTGGGATTCTATTAGACTTATAACAAACACAAGCAAACCTACTAATATGTCAAACAAACTGTTATCACTCTCGACGTCACCTCAACAGTCTTGTAATAGTGTTAACCAATTTTTCGTAAACATTGGAAAAAATCTCGCCGAAAAAATACAAAACACCTACACTTCATCAAGTACATCACCTAATTGCACTTCAAAGCATAATAATTCCTTCGTCTTAGAGCCAACAGACCCCGTCGAAATTTCGTCTGTGATAAACACACTAAGGGTGACTGCTGCTGTAGGTTGGGATGGTATTCCCCTGTCATTCCTTAGACGATATAATGTACTTATAGTGTCCTCATTAAGCTATATTTTCAACCTCTGTTTTGAAACAGCTATTTTTCCTACCTCTTTCAAAATAGCCATCATTCATCCGATTTTTAAGGGTGGAGACGGACAGTCGCCAAACAACTATCGACCCATAGCTGTACTTAGTGCTTTATCCAAGATACTTGAACGACTTATAAATAAGAGACTGATCAGCTACCTGGAGCACTTTAAGTTGCTTTCAACCCAACAATTTGGCTTCCGTAGAAACAAATCTACGTGTGATGCAGTCCAAAATTTAGTTAATAACATTGTGGAAAAACTTAACAAGAAAAAAAAAGTTCTGACTATTTTCTTGGACCTAGCCAAGGCCTTCGATACTGTGCCAATTTCTACCCTCATAATCAAACTTGAAAATGCAGGAGTCAGGGGCCCACCACTAGAACTACTAAAAAGCTACCTAACGAATCGGACACAACTTGTTAATATCAACAACTACATTGGCGATGAACTTTCCATCCATTACGGTGTGCCTCAAGGTAGTATCTTAGGCCCTACTTTATTCCTTGTCTTTATTAACGACCTTTGTAACTTAATCATTCCACACGCAAACATTGTATCTTTTGCAGACGACACGGCCATAACTTTTCATGCAAACACATGGTCTGAACTTGAAACTGCGGCTCAAGGAGGTTTCTGTACTGTTTTAACCTGGCTTGCCTCACACACTCTAACTCTTAACACTACCAAAACAAATTTTATGACTTTCTCGCTTACCCCACTATCTCAACCTAAAAACCCTATAAATCTAATAGCTCACTATTGTCAGTCTCAACTTCACCTGAATTGCAAATGCCCAGCAATAACTCCAGTTAACTAAATTAAATACCTCGGCACTATCTTGGATAAACACCTTAAATTTAGACAACATATTGACACTCTCTCGGGACGCGTTCGTAAACTAATATATGTCTTCAAAAACTTACGACACGTAGCCAATCAAGCGGTTATCCGTAACGTGTATTATGCCCTCTGTCACTCCATAATAATTTATTGTATTCCTTGCTGGGGAGGTGCAGCTAAAACAATTCTAAGACCACTGGAAATAGCTCATCGTGCTATTTTAAAAGTTGCTACATTCAGACCTATTTTATTTCCAACAACCGAGCTTTATAAGAAGTGCAATTTACTCAGTGTGAGACAACTATTTTTATTACACCTAACAGGATTACAACACCGTCTCACACCGCTTTTACCGATTAACAAACGTCGTAAAGACCGAATTTGTTCAATCCCTCCTGCGGGCTCAACTTTCTTTAAAAGATTTTCTTCCTACCTTGGTCCATCTGTTTATAACAAGCTTAATGCAGTGTGCCCTATCTATCATTTGCCCAAACATCTACTGTCAAAGACTGTTAAATCCTACCTCCAAAACCTGAATTATGACGAAACAGAGCAATTCCTAAACGGTTAAGCACAATATATATTATTATTTACACGAAAATTGAAACCAAGTAAGGCCACAAACACCTAACCACACGCATATACACACACGCACTCATACACACATACACTCACGCACACACACACGTACACGCACACACACACACACACCCACACACACACATGCGCACGCACGCTACGCACACGACATTCACCCCCATATGCGCACTTGAGGGACTGTAACTCCTAAACACAGGCAACTTAGTTGCCTATCTAGGAGAACAGCAATCACTCCAATTAATTATAGCCTAAGTTATATACCTAACTATTATGATAACCTATGTAATGAAACTGTAAAACTTTACTATGAAATAAATGTTATATATATATATATATATATATACCTATGGTTATAAACTAGCTGATCCGCGCAACTTCGTCTGCGTCTCTCAATAGTAATAAATTTTCTCCGTTTTTGAAACATTCTTCATTGGTGCTCCGCTTGTATTGCTGTTAGCGTAATAATATATAGCCTATAGTCTTCCTCGATAAATGGGCTATCTAACACTGAAAGAATTTTTCAAATCGGACCAGTAGTTCCTGATTAGCGCGTTCAAACAAACAAACAAACAAACAAACTCTTCAGCTTTATAATGTTAGTATAGATTAACAATAAAAATTGCCTGAGACTATATTGTACCTCTGTTTTCCAGCTCAAAATCTTTTCTAAAAAAACTTCACAGAATATCAAATATTTTATAACAGTGACTGCGATATACTCGTATGTGCAATCAAAATGTTTTTTTTTTGTTTGGTGTGTCAAGAAGAAAATTATTGCAGTACTTTTTAAAAATTGGCTTTTGGAGGTTGTAGTATTACTTAGGTTAATGGACCCGACATAAAAGTATGAAAAACTAAGTAAAATATTAGTTAAGATCTCTTATTAGTCACATCGTCTGAGATAATAAATTCATTGTTAGGAATTTATTGCTCCATAGTCTGAACAAGTTCTTGCCGCAATGCCTTCTCGTTTTAATTACAGTTAGGTTGTTCACAAACTGCTAAAACAGCTCAATTAATCCCTTTGTGATTTGATTTAGGTTGTCTTCTCAGCGTTCCCAGTAATGCAGAATTGTAACGCATCTGTTTTTGATGTGTGCACATGAGTTAATAATTGCTGTAATGGCTAACCAAATGTTAATATATGGCTCGTAAAGTATGTGCACATGGAATAAGTAGGATAAAGGCAACTTATATCTTTTGTGTGAGACGTTCCATCTTTTGCATTTTTTTTAATTCATGATTTACATGAATTAAAAAAATTGCAAAAAATGGAACTGGTCTGATGAGTCTGGCATTTGCCAAAGTCCCAACACAACTTATTAAAATATGTAAGCATACAAATTACTCCCTGAACCCCCCTCCCCCCACAATTTGGAACGAGTGGGGGACTTTGGGTCTTCGGCAACCTCACCCACTCGGTGATAGGCAACAAAAGAACTGCTTAACACCGGTTTTCCATGAGGCCGTGCTATCACTCCGGTCGAGCCTGGCCTATACGTGCCGAAACATGGCTGTCCCACGGTAATCGCTCCACGGTGTCTCTCTTTCTATAAAAAATATTATTTACATATAGAATTTTTAGGATCTTAAATATATTATTAACTAGCTTTCGCTAGCCTGCGTGTTTGTCGGTTATCGCGTAAAAAGTAGAATATTTTATTAGTTGATAATGTAGCTTTCCATTAATGAAAGAATTTTTAAAATCGGTTTAGTAGTTTAGGCGTGAAAGCGAACAAACAAACAAACAAATAAAGAAATTCACTTTCACATTTATGATATAACCAACCTATGGGTGGTGTTGCAATCTGGTGAGGTAGGTGCAAGTGACAACTCTGAAATTTGACAGCTATGTTTATTCCGATTATTAAAAATGCGCTTTTCAAAAGAACAACGCGTTATAATTGTGAAAACTCATTATAAAAATGGGGAAGGTTATGCTGAAACCGCTCGCAAACTTCGTCAAATTTTCAGTCAGTCAGTCATGAAACAGGATCGATTATGGATATTAAGAATCCTTTGCGTCAACGTACCGGTCGGTCTCTTGAAAATATTGCTGCTGTAAACGAGAGTGTCGCTGAAAACCCGAAAACATCAATTCGGCATCGTTCTCAACAACTTTGAAATTGCAGTGACTGTGAACGGCATTCGTGATGATAACGGAGTTCTTGTGCCCTCAACTGGACGGCATGGATCTGGATAACATGTGGTTTCAGCAGGACGGCGCCACCTGCCACACCGCGCATAAAACAATAGACTTATTGCAGCAACGATTTCCAGAACACATTTTCTCATGAAATCCTGATGTCGACTGGCCATAAAGATCGTGCGATATAACGCCGTGCGACTTTTTGCTTATGGTTTTTGTGAAATGTCACGTTTATGCGAATAAACCAGAAACAATTCCTGAGCTTAAATCAGAGATCCAACGCGTCATCGGTGAGATACACCCACATCTCTGTGTAAAAGTCATGGAAAATTTCATGAAAGAGTAATGGCCTGTCATTAGAGCCGTGGGCGCCATTTGCCGGATATTTTATTCCATACTTAATCGGAACATGTCTTCTTTACAATCTAATAAACATATCACAATTCTTTCATAAAATAAGTCTTTTTATTTTACATATAGTGTACATCTCTCTAATACCTTTAAACGAGCAATTCTTGTACATATATGTATCTATATATATATGTATATATATGGGGTTTTGGGGGGTGATTAAGCGATCTAGCTAGGTTTCATTTTTAGACAATTTACCAAAAAAAAAAATGGTCATTCAGGTACTTCTTTTTAAATGTGAAACGGTTTGTGGACATCCTGACATTCTATTCAGAGTAGGAATAAAAGAAAACAAATATTTTATCCATTTAATTACTACTAAGTATACTTTATTGACCATAACAAATAACTCCCAAAAATTACCTTTTTAACATTTACGTAAGGGTCGGAAGGAAAATAAATTGTTAGACATTTTTGAGTGAATTATGTTACCCTCGGGTGCATAAACACCACACCCTAACTGCAATAAATATATCCATTTATGTGTTTATTCACCCCACTTTCTACATTTACTGAGTAGCTGAATGATAAAATTAGCGTTATCCAAAAAGAATCTTATCTACCTTATATAAAAACCAAATAGTTGGATGCCCAATTGAATTCAGCACGGTTTTAGTAAAACAGAAACCCAGACTAAATTCCAGATATAAAATGGCTTCTTGCCTATTAAAGTAATTGATTCGATAAGACATGGGCAAAGTTTTTACTTGACAAGGGACCGGACTCTATGAGTAACGTGGAAGCCAGGGAATTGAAAAAGGAAACATAATCGGTGGATTTTACGTAACGTGGATGTTTAGGTAAAACTTCTTGGTGTGTTTTGTGAATTTACTTTTTCCATTTTCGAATTTAGCACGCATGGACACTATCATGGAAATTAATCAATAAATTACGCTTCACATAATGTATTTATATATCAAACATTTACTTTAAAGTCCTAATTATTGTGATTTAATTCGAGTTTGAATCGTTTTGAATGAAATCTTCATTTTATTGACCAGTATAACTTAAACTGTCACTGAATTGATTTTTGAACCTTGACAGGTCAAGATACATGCTGGATCCTTATAGTATTACCTTTGCAGCTGTTTTGACATAAACTTTAACTTTGTAGCTGTTCACGCACACAGCGCATGAATCGTGCCCCTAGCGTGGAGGCGTGCGGGCTGGAGGACCTTACGGCTCACTCCACGACCGAACAAAAAGCGACGCCCGCGCATTAAGTTTTCTAACATTGTACTGCGTTCATTTCGTATTACATCAGTATACAGTCTACTTTCCTGTTTTTTCTTTAACCAAAGAAGAAGCCTAAACAGTAGCTCATATTGGTTAAAATTTATATGGTTCCGTGAACCACATTTGTTAAAAAAAGGGTAAGGTACATGGAATTTTCTTCAAGAATACTTAAAAACGGCGTTAGGTTTCTATGGACCCCGGTCGGAACGAAGTTCCTTTCGTTTTTGACGTGACACCGTCTTATAATTCGATGGAGCCGGCTGCACGCACGAAAAAACATGACTCATGCGGCGTTACCTCGCTCTGAGGCGTTCCATTTAAGGCTAGAAGTGCAAGCGAGAGCGCGCAACGAGCGACAAAGAGGCACAATCGGCCTCCGCCTTCGGCAGCGTTTGACATCTCTCTTTCTCCTACTTGAGTGAGCGATGCGTCCGCGTGGACAGCTGCTATACAATAATACATTTACATGTTTTCGTAAAATGCAACCATTCCATCAGTATTTTCTTATGACGTTGTCACGTTCAACTATCGTCAGTAAACCGACTTTACAGACAACCGATTTTATTTTAGTGGACGTTTGCTATATATGTGAAATATGAAAAAGGTGTAAGCGTCGATGCGCCAACTGAAGTGTGGGAAAAAAGTCTGGTCTAAAAAAACAATATTTCATATTATTTTGTATATCGATTTTCCCCTTACGTATTATTTCAATACATACATTGCAACGTGATAGTTTCCAAAGTTTAAGTTATGAAAATCGTATAATATTATGTCTTCGTCATAAGATAAATATGTGGCGTATGTTACAACATAGTGATGTTAGTTGACATCGTTTAATTCTAGACGAAATTAATCAACTATTTTACAATGTACTAAACTATCGGGATAAAATATATAATTTAGTAAACTGTACTCGATTGCACAAAGTCGATTGCTAACTACTAAGCTAACAATTCATTAAGGTAATCGATGCTGAAGTTAAGTTATCGATGGCTTAATCACGTGGAGGCCGCGCAGTTTGTGTGCATTAGTAGTGAGGTTTAGAATGTCAGTAACGTTATAATTTTGTTCGTTTTTTTATAATATTAGGACAGACACTCGTAGCCCCAACAATATTTTAAATTCTCTTTAGACTACGAAACAAGGATTGCAGTAATTATGGAAAATTTAAATTAAAACCAATTGAATTTTTTAATTTAGGATCGAAAATAGCATTAGTAAATACTAACGTTGTAGTTTGCAAATAAATTAAATGAATAAATAATTTTGATTTAAGCATAAAATACCTTATTGATACTACCATCAGTAAATCATATTTGTTTACTTATGAATGTTGTTTTTGTTAATTAATGAGTTTGCAGGATAATATTAATTTAACTTAATTTTTACTGAAATCAAACTTTAATGCTGTTCAATGTTATTTTTAAATATTAAATTACCTATGTGTAAAACTGACAATAATATTGACATCTTGATTTTGTTCTACTGATGTAATAGGTAGCAAACAAACCGTCAACCGAGGACTGATATGACGTAAAGGTCAAACTGTCGACATCTTGCTATCAGCAACTGTTTACAGTGTTAGGCAGTGTTGGCCATATTCAATTCAATTCAATTCGGTTATTGCTCTCCATAATGTCAACACGTCTTATAAATCAAATCAAATCACATCACATCACATCGGTGGTCACATCTGCAACCAGCTTTGGTCAATCGGTCGTCCCCACTGCTCCTTCACGACAACGCGCGACCCCATACTGCGCTACAGACAGTCTCCAAGCTGCAAGAGCTGGGGTTGGAAGCTCTCCCTCATCCGCCATACTCACCAGACCCTGCACCTACCGACTATTACTTTTTCCAAAATTTAGACAACTTTTTAGTGGGTAAAAATTTTTATTCCCGAGAGGCAGCACAAAATGCCTTTGAAGAGTTTGTTGCCTCCCGTCCAGCTGATTTTTACAAGAAGGGCATCAATAAACTGCCAATGCGTTGGCAAAGATGGGTGATTACTTCGAATAACAGAAATAAAAAGTTTGAAAAAATAAGTACTTTCACTTATTGCATACAAAACGGCAATTTCATAGGTAAAGACCTAATATATTTACACTAGTTAGTTTTTACAACAATATATAATAAAACAAGAATATAAGTATATTTTCTCAATTGAACAAAATGGTTCTGTTAAATTTGCGTAGTAATAGTAGTGATTTAAGCGGTCACTTCGCCGCTTCCAACTCTGCTGAGTGTTGTGGGTCCGATCCCCACATGGGACAACACTTTGTGTGATTCACAAATTGTTGTTCTGAATCTGGGTGCTCTTTGTGTCCCCATGGCCGGTATAAAAATTATAAAATGCTTTTGGAGTAATATTTCATTTCTATCGTACTTTTCGCGGAACGCGGCCCGTCAGGCATGATCACCTCGCCTGGTCGGAGGATCCTCCCTTTGTGTTCCCGTTCCTCCACAGGAGCAAACTAAGCAGGACAACAGCACTGCAAAGAGAAGGAAAACTTGAAACAAACCCTATACCAACCCGTCTGGCCAGCGTGGTATAGTAGGCCAAAACCTCCTTTCTAAGGAGAGGCCTATGTCCAGCAGTGGATTATTATAGGCTGTTGATGTGATGATGATGATGATCGTACTTTTAATTTCTCCGTTCTTCTTTGAATAAAATCAGCTGTAATATTTAGGTATCAAATTTGGTAACAAGGTAAAGTCTTGTACTCCGTAACAACTAATTTTTTTGTGGAATTTTCCAGAGAATTCTCAGCTGTCTCAAATAAACGTTTCGTTATACAAAACTAATTTCAGAGATAGAACTTATTTATTTTATACTATTGTTTAACTTATTTAAACTCAATAGTTTTGGGTATGATTACACATCTATGGGGTAAGGGGCGGTGTAGCGAAAACCGAAATATTACTAACTTCTGATCCTTATTTTGAATTCAAAATTGTTTGAAATTGCCTGCAGGAAAAACTAAATTTAAATACCACACCATGTTTTCAATGAAATGTTTTTTCTTTGGCGGTCTTTACGTAGGGAATTCCGTTAAAAATCCTAATCTTGCATTTTCATTATGACTTTTGCATTGTGTTATTAAATATTCAATCAAACTTTTGTACAAGTTGTTCGTACCGCTGCCATGTTCTCATCTTGATGAATAATATGATATTAATGTAAGTTTTATTAAAATATATTTCGTTCTGGATGTAAGTGAAAAAAAAAAACCTGTCAGGTACGAGTCTAATTCGTGCGCCGAGGGTTCCGTACCTACCCAGATTTTACGTAGATTTTCGCGAAAATTTGTAAGTACCAAAATGTATCTTAATTTGTAACCTTTTTAATTTTTTTGGAATTATTCCTTTATTTGTGCTGTATGACGGTTTTTTGCCAAATTTCGTGCTTCTAGGTCAACGGGAACTACCATGTAGGTTTTCGACCCAAAACCTATAGGGTACTTCCGGTTGACCTAAAATTGTACATTTTGGATAAAAGCAAGGTCTTACAGCACAAGTAAAGAGAAAATTCTGAAAAATTAAGGTAAATCTTGGTACCTACAAGTTTTAGCGAAAATCGAAATTTACAAATAACATTTTGTCGTGTTGAATCACGACCTTGATCTTTATACACCTAATAGAGACCATAGACCTCAGTATCTGGTATAAATTTCAACTTGCTAGGTCTACCCGTTCCTGAGAAAATCGGTGGTGACACACGGACAGACGGACAAGAAAATGATCTTATAAGGGTTCCTTTTTTCACTTTTGAGGTACGGAACCCTAAAAAACGTGAGTGCAACTGCTACTTGCAATAGCTTCAAATGTAACTTTAAACATATACGAGTATAAACGATTTCAATGAAATATGATGGACAGATAAATACAATGCACATGATAACATTACATGAATAAACTGTTAAAGTAGCAGGTCCAACAAAGCGTGGTTGTTTTGAACATATCTACTTTTGTTTTACGGCCGACAAACACTACTCTTTTGCGAAGTGGTACAGAAATGCAGTGAAAATTTAAAAATATTGTCCGTAGTGAGATGCGAGTTGCATAGGCTCCCTGCGGGCACGACTTGGACGATGTACGCACTCGTTGACTAAACGGCTGCGCTTACGATGACGTTTTAATCGTCGCAGACTATAAAACGCTTAATTTTATATCTTTTTTTTTACACTTCCTGCATTACAGTTTGCCTGAAGCGGACTTCATGCTACATGGCATTATCTACCAGTCTAACTTTAGATATATCCGTGTGGGGACGGATTAAGAATACGGAATGTCACCACCCCTATTCACCCCGTGGGTGTCGTAAGAGCCGACTAAGGGAACAAACTGCACAGGACAACAGCACTGCAAAAAGAAGGAAAACTTGAAACAAACCCTATACCCGTCTGGCCAGCGTGGTATAGTAGGCTAAAACCTACTTTCTCAGGAGAGGCCTATGTCCAGCAGTGGACTATTATAGGCTGTTGATGATTGATGAACCTTTAGATGGTTAGGTAAGGGACATGGCAGGCGCATATGTACGATTAAAAGTAGAAAAGAAGCTATGAACTAAACATTTATAAATATAAAATTATTTACTTATAATTTTCCATTTCGTAAGAGCCACGATTTGTTGTGGGAGAGTCATGTTTGTTGTGGGAAAGCCATGCTATGTTGTGGCAGAGCCATACTTCCATATGGAATAGGCTCGACCGGAGTCCGTGGTGTCGGCCTGAGAGAGGCCTTGGTGTAAGCAGTTATATATTGTGGTTTTTCAACGAGGGAGTTTACTGGAGACCAAATCCTCCCCATCTCTCTGATTCTGGGGGGAGGAGCTCAAAGGGCGCCAACGCATTAACGTGACTTTTGAGTTGTAAGTGTCTCTAACATAATCGTTAAAGAATATTTTGTCATTGTGTAAATGTACTGGAATAGTAATAATATCTAGAATACTTCTCATTTCTGTTATTTATTTTAATTTAAAAAAAGTAAGAAGGCACGGTCAACTTACACAAATTCCTTAGAGAAAGTAAGTAATTACACTACAAAGTTTTTGTGTAATTACGATTACTCCAAACAAATACAATTTTCAACGCTAAAGCAACAGCGTTGAAAATTTCTGTACAATTAACTTTATTGTAATTTTAGAAGTACGAGTATAATATAAAATGTACTTAGAAGCACTTTAGAAATAGACATCCATTTACACTATTGTAGCAGTAAGGTTTAGTGTATTTAATACTGCAGCTAAAAGTAATAAATCGCAACGTAGCAAATGGATAGTGCGTGGTAGATGTAGACGGCCCAGTGCGGCCGTAACTTCACGCGCGGCTGCCGACGGTAACGAGCAGCCACATAAAACAAAATGCCAGCAGAGAAGGGATCCTCTAAATTTGCTTAAATGCCAAATAAACTGCGAATTGCTTCGCCATTTATGAAAAAGGCCCTAGATTTGTCTTGCTTCACGAAAGAAATTGTTCTATAAAATTATCGCAATTGGTTTATTTCCTAAAAGAAAGAAATATAAATAGTCCCATTTGTAAGTTAATTGTTTCAGGTTACTGTAATTTGGTTACACACAGTATGTGCTCAAGAAGTAAAAAAACAAATCTTAAGTAAAACATTCCAAATATTTTTATTACTTCATTTATTTTAGCGATATAATAATTATAATTTGGGACACATTTATTATTTAGGGGTAATTAACCCTCTTAAAGATTCCATTTCAACTATAGCTATTTTCCATGGCGCTATGTGAAGGCAATTTTGACTCAGATTGCGTGCTATATACCTTAAAAGTGGGTAGGGCAAATTAGTGGCAGCACATAAGCGGCAATAAAGTTAAAATAGACGTATCGTAAATACAAAGCGTTTTATAACGCCTCCCGCGTGAACTTAGATTTCTAAAAGAGATAAAAGAAAGTTTGATGAACTAAATACCGAAATAAAGTAATCCAAAATGGAGTGTCGAGGCTTTTAATTATTTTGAATGTCGTGCCGAGTGACATATAACAGAGATTCACTTTAAAACGTGAGTTATTTTTTAAATAGAAGAAGCTAAAATGTGGAAGACTGTAATTTTTGATGTGTTACATTTTTCTTCTCACCCTACTGCAATTAGTGGGGTTTCAGGAAAAAGGGACGGATGTATGTAACAATGAGCGCGCTTTATAGTTCTATCAATGATTGTTTTTTTTGAGGCAGAAGGGGCAAAGGAGCAGCCGGGTCACCTGATGGAAATTGCTGAGTTGGAAGTCAGCTAGGTAAGATTTCAGATAAATATCCATAATTATATTGTAAATGTGACGTTTGAATTCAAATATTTAATTATTAGCTACTGGTAGTGGATTTGTCAACTTAGCTTACCTTCAGAAACGGCCATACAAAAATGTTTCGTGATGAAGTCTATGAAATCCGTGTGGTGATTAATTAAAAATACGAAATGTCAACACCCGACTAATTGTGCAAACTACTCAGGACAACTGCACTGTAAAAGAAGGACAACTGACACAAACACCATACCAACCCGTCCGGCCAGCGTGTTATGGTAGACCAAAACCTAGCAGCAGCGGACTATTAAACGCTGTTCATGTGATTTAATATAGATTTTTCTTAAGTTTACTAAGTAACTAATCGTGAGCAACAAACTACTTTGCTATGATTATAAACAATATGCTTAAAAGTTTTATAGTTTAACACTTTTTAGAAAACCTTCTGTTTTAAATGCGTAAATAATTTCAGGAAATGTGAATCGCTCAGTCGACATTATTAAACAGCAGCAGATGGTAGTATGAGAATCTGCAATGAATTCCAATTTCGTTAACATCACATATAACAGATAGATCTAGTGTAGGTGTACATAAATCACATGTCTCAGTTTAATAACGCCTGACAGATTTGAGAGCGTTGCAGATTCTAGCAATATGTCACATCGCAGGGTACACTTCTCTATCTCTGACGTCGACAGCGAGTTACGATAATACTCGAATCGATTCACAAATGTTATATTACTAACGGACATTTGCTGAAGACATACAATTTAAAAACTTTTAATTTAGATTTTCTATGTCTCTGTCTCTTAAACTGAGGATAAGTGTAACGATATAAGACAGTTTATAGTTAGAAAAAATATACTAATTCATGTATTTCTGCCCTGAATAATTTAGATAACATGTACATTTTTAAAAGAATAGGTTGCAAAAGAACAGATGGGTCACATGGTGGTAAGTGGCTATGGACGCCCATGGATACCTGTAATTCCCCGCCTCAGAATCAGTTACCGAAACTCAAACCAGATTCGTTTTGGTTTGAGTTTCGGTAACCTCACTTGTTCAGTAAAAAGCAACGAAAGAAATGGTCAACACCGGTTTTCTGAGAAGCTGTGTTTTCCGGTATAACTCCTGTTGAGCCGGAGCCGAAGCATGGCTCTCCTACGATCACATTTCGACAACACATTTCACATTTTTTATATAAAAACTATTGGCTACCATTCCTCGGTGATTGTCGATATTCTTCAGTAATTTACATCATCATCATAAGCAGCCTATCATCATAATAGTCCACTGCTGAACATAGGCCTCTCCTTAGAAAGGAGGTTTTGGCCTACTATACCACGCTGGCCAGACGGGTTGTTATAGGGTTTTGTGTCAAGTTTTCCTCCTTTTTGCAGTGCTGGTGTCCTGCGTTGTTTTGCGCCCTTAATAATTCGCCCAGTAATTCACAGAATCATGTTAATATTTAATTAAGAACTAAATCAAACTGTATTATTTGTGTATCTTCTGTAGATTTAGTAAATTTACTCATAAATTGAAAAGCTAATACTAGTTCCAAATGTACCTTTTAGGGCTTATTTCAAAGCGAAATACTATTTATTGAAGTAACTATTTACAAAACGAATAAATTATTAGAATTTGATCTAGTAGCTTCAATTTATAAATGTATTGATTAGCTTACCGTAATATATTGTCTTTGTACCGACTTTAGAACGAGACGAGGATATCAATGCGTCGGAATATATCTTTTTTCCTTATCTTGAGTGATCCTGATTACTTTAAGAGGGCAGGATAGTTTTTATTCATTCATGTTCTTCTTTTTTGTCTGAAATGTATAATTTTTATTGTATATAGTGCCATTGTCTTCAGGTCTGGATTAGGTGACGGAATTTTCTAGATTTCAGGAAAACTCTTCACCACCACCATTTGCTGAATTGGAACTGATACTGAAGACTAAGGAATTATTCATTTAACTTCTTGCACTTTTGTACAATGGCAGACTTAATGCCCAGGGCATTCTCTTCCAGTTAACCTTTGGGTGGTGTAGAAATCTTGCAAGGCTCTGAGGTTACGTCATAATATCAAGTGTTTGATAAAAATATATACGGTTCAATACATACATAAACGTACAGCACATATTATATTCGTACACTATGACTTGACTTGACTACTTAGCTATGGATTAGACCGTTCTGCCATTCCATTAAGAAGGAGAAGAGAATTAAGAAGGAATTACTTAATCATAAGAATTTTACGAATGGTGGTTCGATTACTTTATTTATATCGCCGTTAATGTCGTTGTGCTCGGTACATCTACAGTCCCTGTGGTGAGGGTTTAAGAATACGGAGTGTCACCACCCATACTTATCCCGTGGGTGTCGTATGAGCCGACTAATGGAGCAAATAGCTATTATATATATATTTCTAAATACATACATAGTACGTATACATTCATATACATTCATCCCGTGGGTGTCGTAAGAGGCGACTAAGGAAGCAAACTACGCAGGACAACAGCCCTGCAGAGAGAAGGAAAACTTGAAACAAACCCTATACCAACCCGTCTGGCACGCGTGGTATCACATCACATCATCACATCATCAGCCTGTAATAGTCCACTGCTGAACATAGGCCTCTCCTTAGAAAGGAGGTTTTGGCCTACTATACCACGCTGCCCAGACGGGTTGGTATAGGGTTTGTGACAAGTTTTCCTTCTTTTTGCAGTGCTGGTGTCGTGCGTTGTTTTGCGCCCTTAGTCGACTCATACGACACCCACGGGATGAATTGGGGTGGTGACATTCCGTATTCTTAATCCGTCACATACATCCGTATAGTAGGCCAAAACCTCCTTTCTAAGGAGAGGTCTAAGTCCATCAGTGGACTAGTAAAGGCTGTAGATGATACATAGTATAGAAAATGACTCCCAGACTTCTCCTTCTTTATCCGGACAAGTGCACAATTTCACTTGTAAAACACAATAATGTTTTATCAGTCAGTGTTGGCTTTTTTTGTGGAAAGTCTTAGGAGAACAATGTCTTAGAAATGGTTGGGTTTGGGATGTGGTGTTTCATGGTGAAATCAATTAGCGATGGTAGCGAAGTAGTTATTATTATTATTATTATTATTATTTTACAATAATAGTAGTATAAAGTACAAAGTGGACTAAGTTTTTTTTATGTTAGAGGGGGCAGACCAACAGACGCGGACGTTAAGTATATTCCTTTATTATCCCAATGTAAAGTGTGTGAAATTGAAATAAAGATTTTTTTTTATTATTAATGTGTTTTATGTGTGTGATGATTGATTACGTACTTATTTGAAATCGTCTTTTAGATATTACTAGCCAAATTTCATAGTTCTAATTCAACGGGAAGTACCTTATAAATTTTCCTTGATTGATTGATTCCCTTGAAAGTCTCTTTGTTTACGTTAACTTAGAAGTTTGATTTTTTCACAGCTTCAAGTTACTGTGGATTTGAGTATATAGTTTTAACTTCAACTCGATACGGTCTTGATAGACAGACGAACGGACAGATAGACGGACAACAAAGTGATCCTATAAGGTTTGAGGATTTGAGGTACAGAACCCTAAAAAGATCACGATTATCACACAATCATTAGTTCTGGCTGGGAATCGAACACACGACCTCCGACTTAGTCAGTAGTCAGGCTCATTAACCACAGGCCATTGGGCCCGTCGTAATGAAAACTTATAATTTCATTCAATAATATTATCCAATTAATATTTCTGCTCCATTATTACTACGTGAGTCGTAGCTTATTGGTGTTGAGCAGTCAGCGAGATGAGTCACGTTCTAGTAACCACAATGTAGCCGTGTATGGTACAGATTTAAACTTAAAATACTAGTAATATTATGGAATTATTATTGTTAAATAATATTTAATTTGACGGAGTTGTATGCCTGGTGGTAAGTGATAGTAACTGCAAAGCCAGAGGTCGTGGGTTCGATTCCCAAACAGGACAAATAATTGTGTGATGAGCACGGTCATTTTGTTTTTTTTTTTTTTTTAAATTTTAAAAGACAACTCCCGCATTAGGATATATTCCTGTGTCGCGGGGGACTTTACAAACATGCATAAAACGGACACAAAGATCACCCAGACTCAGAACAACAATTTGTGGATCACAAAAGTGTCGTCCCATGTGGGGTTTGAACCCACACACATTTGTTCTGTGTCTGGGTGTAATTTATCTATAATTTGTGTGTATTTATAAATATAAAATACCAGCTTTTGTCCGAGGCTATGCCCGCGTGTATGTAGGTCATCCCGATAAAAAGTAGCTTATGTCCTTCATCAAGAATCAGACTATCTCCATTGAAAAATTTCATTTAAATCGGTTATTGATTCCCCATGTAAACTTTTCACTTTATTTATTATTAGAACAAAGTTAAAAGGTGGGTGGAACTTAAAAGACTTTTGGTCAATAAAATTTTAATTCGACTATGAGATTGATGATGAACTTCCAGATTAATAAATGTAATTGTAACGCAGTGCTCTCATCTTGAAGTCGTCTTCAAGTGACATTTCTGGAGCAATATTACATATATGGTATAACACTATTGCTTTGGGCTAAACCTGTAATAATAGTTGATTTTAAAGGAAATAAATAATAATAATAATAATGCTTAGGTTGCGCTCCAATGGTGTTACTCTCGTCATTTAATAATACACTAGCTGGTAAGCGCGACTTTATTCGCGTGGAATTTGAAAAGCGCTAAGGCAGCCACGCTGAGCTGTAGTACGGTACGCGACTGCAGTCCATGAGATCTGGGGTTCGATTTTGAGACCGATCTTAATTTTATGGGGGTTTTCTGAGAGGAAAAATAGCCTAAGTTACTCCATATATAGATAGCTGGTAGTAAAATATAGTCAAAATTGGTCCAGCCGTTTTGCAGATTACTCGGAACAAACAGATAGAAATGCCGATCGACAGACAGACACAAAAAAATATTTAAACTAGTTTTTATACATAGCTATCGTGCAAATAACCGTGCAAGCGTAAAAACACCTATTATTTTGATATTATTATTTAACTTTTATTTAACAGACACTTCAATTAAAATTTATTTGTATATATAACTATGCTGTGCTCTGACAACATTCACTGAGGCAAATTGTGATTGCAATAAGGAACAAAACTGACGCAAAAAATAAATAAAAATAATCATTTAAGCGGGTTGTTTATCATGTCAAACATTTGAACTCAAACGGTGCAGAACTTTTTTAAGTTTAAAAGCCTACACTTTTGTTAAGTTTAAGTTGGCTTAACTTAACATTGTTATGTATATAGAAGGCCCCAACTGAAGGCCCCAAGGTCATCACATCACACACATGAACAGCCTTGAATAATCCACTGCTGGATATAGGCCTCTCCTTAGAAAGTTTTTTGGCCTACTATACCACGCTGGCCAGACGGGTTGGCATAGGGTTTGTGTCAAGTTTTCCTTCTCTTTGCCGCTGTTGTCCTGCGTAGTTTGTCCCCTTAGTCGGCTTTTACGACACCCAGGGGATGAATAGGGGTGTAGACACTCCGTATTCTTAATCCATCACCACACGGACTGATACGATACGATACCGCACGTCATAAGATGGAGTAATACATTTAAAGACGACCAATTTCTGTATACAAATGTATATATTCGTCAACTAACGGATGTAGAAACAGCAAGACTGATGTATTTTAGCTATTTTCATAGTGTAATGGCATATGGTATTTTGTTGTGGGGAAATGCTGCTGACACTTAAAGTATTTTTGGGTTGTAAAAGAGAGGTACTTGCGCAATCTATGATCTGAGTTATAGGCAGTCTCTGAGGGATAAGTTTAAAGAAATTATATCATAACAGTCCCATCTCAGTACATACTCGTATATGAAAATTTACTGAATGTAAAGAAAAATATTCAATTATTCACAAAGTTTAGCGACACATATATATATATATATATATATATATATATATGTTTTATATCTATCAATTTCCAACTAACTAGTTATTTGATATCTTTATTATATTAACAGAATGTATGTTATGTAATTAATGTATGTAATTATCACTTGTTATGTTTATTGTAATTGAACTGTGCACACGTCCGTGAGGTACCTTTGGGCTTCAGCTGAAAATCAGCGCTGTGGTCACTTTTAGGGACTATAGCATAGGCTGAGTTGTGGCCCTTAAGTCACACACAGTGATCATTTTAGTCTTTTGTACTTGTTTGTTTTTGTTTGTGCTATTCTTCAGTTGAACAAATTGTTTCTTTTCTTTTTCTCTTCTACGTTATATCTGTTATTCCGTTTTTGCTGTGTTTGTGTTGTGACTAATAAACGTATTTTCTTTCTTTCTTTCTTTCTTTTCTACATTCACCAAATAAACACTAGAAATAAAGATAAAGTCGTGTTACCAACCACCAGACAAAAAGTAAACAAGTCTTTTCGATGTCAGGGTGTGCGATTCTACAATAAAATTCCAAGCAAAATTTCATGAACTAAGTATTAACAAATTTAAGTCTTGAGTAAAACAAAAACTATGTGAAAAGGCTTACTACATGGTTAGAGATTATTTAGATGACAAATTTGCTTGGGATTGATACTGCTCTCTCCCGCTTTTACTATCATTTCTTATCATTGTTGTTATGCCTGAAAGTGATGGATATTTATTGTATTCTTGTATTTCGTTGTTTTTCAATTTGATTATTTTTCATTGAACTTGAATTGTTTAGTATAATTTTTATTTTATTTTGTAAGTATGTAAATGGGAATATAGTGTAGGCTTATAAGGTTAGTTCATATTTAGAAACTTTCTGGAGGTTTTGAGTGTTTCCTTGGCTTACTCAAATATCCTGCTGGCGGTAGTGTCTCTTCGAGTCGTTGATCTTGACTAATATTGGTTAGACTACACGATGGCTGGCGCTCGTATGCTATCTGTATGGACAGGCTGACTCAAAGCTATGGCCCTTTCTTCAAAAGGCCTACTCAGGCCCTATACTTTACTCGCACAGTTTTCTTTAACTTTGTTTACGGTCTAAAAAAAAGACACCTCTGTGGTTTGTTTCTTCGTTTCTTCCCAGAGTAAGTCTTACGAAATGTCGGCTCCATCTAGCTGTAAAGTCCGATTTGTAAAAATATCTGAAAAGATTTACTCAAAGAAATAAATATCATTTCATTTCACCACTACATGTACAACAAAACGATGATTGGCTGTACACATACATAGTTTTGAAGTCTCTTGACTTCACCTGCTGAAATGATATTGAATTTGGTATTCAGAAAGATTAGTTGACTGTTTGAGGTTGTTGAGAGTAGGCTTTCAACGTTGCGTTACACATACGATACGCTTTCTGTTTTGCGGTTAGCCGTATACGCTTGGTATCAAAGCTTCTCTCCAGTGATGATGGTTTTGTTAATCAAGAGTACATTGTGTTACGTTATTGTGGTGTGTTGGTAAATGAAGCTAGAAGTGCCGCATTTTGTGACAAAGGGTGATAAACCTGAGATGCAATAACTTTGTCGGCTGTGAAGCATACGCTTGGTAATGAGTGCGTGTGTTGTTACAGTCTTTGAACAATATACTTGTCAGAATCCCTCAAAATTGTAAAGATTAAAACGTTAAGAGACACCGACAAACGACAAACCATGTATGTTACAAACAAGTTACAGCGTAAACATTCATTTAATAATCAAATATAATATCAATAAGCCAAAAAAACATAATTTTTATGGACTTTTTGGGTATTCCCTAAAAATAGCAGAAAAACAGTTTTCAATTATTTGGCATATAAATGTATTGCCTCGTAGTTTTGAGTATGGTGGGCCAGCCTAGAAATACAGTGGAAATGTAATGACGTTTAGTGTGTTTTTTTATGTATTTTTTCTGTTTTTTGTGTTTTACTTCACTTTCATTTCTATTCCAACTTTTTCTTTATCTTGTTTTCTCTTCATTGCCTTTTCAGCTTTTAGTCCTTAATAAAGGACATACTGGCACACATCAAAACAATGTTGTGTTAAATTGAATGATGCCATTGTATCTATCTGTTAATTAGAAAAGAGTGGCCGTGAGTTTGTTTGCCCTTTCTTCTCATAAGGCTCAAACCCTTGGAAACGGGCGGTTGTAGATCGGCACAGGCATATGATAGATTCTCGATACGTATTTAGGTTGTTAAATATTTGACAAAACTGAGATTGTTGCTATTGTGTGTGTTCATCTATGACTTAGTCTACAAAAGTCAATTTGAGTTGAGTTGATTAATAGTTTTAAGGTTTTAAACAAACTCCTAGAGCCAACAACAAGTGCTTAGCAATAGTAAACAGTAGCTTCTGGCATTGTCTCGACCAACTTTCAGAACATATATAACAGCCCATATGGTCTAGTGGTTAGTGACCATGACTGGTAAGTCGGAAGGCCGTGGGTTCGATTCCCACCCAGGACAAATATTGTGGACAAATATGTATGTATTTAGAACTATATAAGTATGTTCATCAGCAGTCTGGTTACCATAGCACAGGCTCTGCCTAGTTTGGGATCAGACTGCCGTGTGTGAGATGTGTCGACTAAAATATTTATATATATATGTATAGGTTACGATAAACTTAAACGACTGACTGATAAACGCGTTATTCCTAATACTTACCTATTGGTCAGCTCTAGGTCACTTATAGGTCACTTCCAGCACTATTATATGTATGTAGCGAAAACATACAATTGTAATATTTATTTATTCTTATTGGCAAATGGAATAAGCGCAGTACTGTACCTCTAACTGTTATGACTTCTTTCATTTCTATGGCTTCTATCCTTATTTTCTTGTATTGTGAGCCAGTATTTATAGGTTTAAAGAAAATGAGAATACGATAAATTCTTCGTTCGTTTTTCTTAGTAATATTAATGGAAAATTTGATAAATACTTTGATATTTTATTTAAACAATTACTTACCCGTAATTGATAACATCTTCCTTTTTTAAAGTCTTTTTACATAACATAATAATCACATTTGTATAATTCTTTATCCAAAACATATATGTATTTGATATGAAATATATACTATTGGTATTGTTGGACTCCCATTTCCGCATTTAGACTCGAGAGTAGACCTTTATGCGCCTAGGAGAGGTTGACTGGGTAAGGCAACCAAGCTCCTTTCAAAAGCGCAGAAGCCTAATGGAACGTCCACTTCTAGGAGACATTTTGTACCAGGTATGGTACTTGCCTGTTGTGTGGCCACTCCCTCACATTCCAGGATTACGTGGGCGGCATTCTCTGAATAGTTGTCGGTTCAGGGCTGGGTGTCTTGTTATGGTTCCTACAACTATTCGGATATCTAGTCTGCTAAGACTGATCAGTCTGCAAGTAAAAATAAGTAGAAATAAATACAAAGTATGGTCATTAAAAATATGTGTGCCCAGTTGTCGGCAATCGATTGTCCCCTATTTCCTCACTCACTCGGTAAAAAGTAATTTCTTAACAGTGGTTTTCTGTGAGACCGTGGGATCACTTCTGTCGAGATGGCCCATTTGAGCCGAAATATGGCTCTCGCACAATTATGTTATAATTAATGATACATAAATATGGTGTAATTTTTCTGTCGTAATCGTTACGGGTAGTACTTTTTACAGAACTTCGATATCGCCTAGTACTTGGGTAGTAGAGGTCTGTTGTCAATCGCTCAGCATAAAAAAATCGAAGTTCCGCTGTATCGTAGTAGAGTTAAAGGCGACCCAAACCTAGTCTGGGAAATAGAATAATAGTATAATATGTTTGTATTTAGAAATATATATGTCTAACCATTTTTTTTTACGTGTGGAAACCCCCTCGGGCCGTCACCTCACCGGTGTTTGCGGCGGGGTGGTGTGTCGGAATCGGACCGACTAAAATCACACGGTGTGCCATTCTGCGCCTGTTATAGGAGAGATCCGGGCACCGCTATTGTTAAGACAGGCTCTGGTTAGCTTCGGGTCAGACGGCCGTGTGTGGATCTGTGAGGTTATTATTATTCATTTTGCATCTACAATCATTTCCTTAAACTGTTTACGATCGATGTTCTAAAAATTTTTTTTAAATCTTTATGTTTATGTAAATCGCGCTATTAATATGATCATATTTATAATTAATAAGGTAGTCTGTATATGTGATAAATAAACCAGCCAGTTCAAAAGATAGATTGTGTTTCATAAGCAAACCCTCTAGTCTTTACATTAGGGCAAGGAGTCCAACTTTAGCTCCGCCGTAGATAGCCTGAAGTACGTCGGGGCACCAGGGATTTCCTTTCTAGGGGTATACCTATATATTATAGGTAGAGTACACCTGGTTCCCTGACTACTGGTACCTGAGACGGCGTGCGGTTTTAGTCGGTTCGAGTCCGACATTGCCACCGGTAAGTGGTATCCGAGGGGATTTCCGCATAGAAAAAAAAAAGGGGTAGCTAACATAAACATATAAACTGATGAGCAACTAAAGTCATGATATCGACATTGAAATTGAACATGAATTGTATAGGTGTATAAATATTAATGGAGGTACTAAGGCCAACCACCGTTAGCTAGGGAGCTGAAAGGAAATGCCCCACAGTTCGCAGAACACCATTCTTTGGCGCCGACTTGGCGGACTTTATTTACTAGGAAACAAAATAAATTATTAGCAGGTTTTTAGAATGACTTGCTTATACTTGGAAATAGTTTTGCAGCTGTAAGAAAGTGTCGCATTGGAAGTGAAATGATGTCATCGCGAAGGTTATTTTCAGACTTTTATACCTTCTTCGCAAAGGCGGTAAGTTATAAAACTGAATGCATCTGTTTATAGTTTGACAGTGATCCCTATATTAAGGCAGTTAGTTTTTCTCTAAATTTTTGTTTAAAATACAGGCTGCGAGTAATTTGACATCACGATTTGCGTTGTCTTAGTTAAAATAACTTATATGGGACTTATATTACGTGGAAGGTAAATTTTGCTGAATTAAAAAGACTACGTTTACGTTAATAGTATTACCTATTTTCTGGTGAAAGTATTGTGAATATCGTTCCAACCGTTTCTGAGGTAAACCGGTACAAACAAAAAATAGACAAAAAAAATAAAAAAACATAACATAACTCAGGAGCTATACAGGTATATAGGTTATACAGGTATTCACATCTATTTTGATATAACAAACAGTCACTACCCACATTTACACAAATAAAAATCACTGTTTATATGTTTATCTTCCATGTGTTCCCAAACCATTGATCAAATTGTGATAAAACTACGGCAGGGTATTCTATGAACGACTGTGAAAGTTCCTGGCCCAAAAAAATTACTTGTAAAATATTTATTTTTGGTTATATCCGGGTACAAAAAGTATTGCATAAAAATCATATATATCATCAAAAGCCTTTACTAATCCACTGCTGGATATAGGACTCCCCTTAGAAAGGCAGTTTTGGCCTACTACAGAGTCCTTTAGTTTATATTTATGTTTAAATCTAGAATCCAATTCTAGAATCCACTATAGACTGTAGAATACATCAAGGAAATAAAGCTCTTTAAAAAGATTCCGAAAGTTTAGTAAATTAGTTCTACAGCAATTCTGTAGCAACAGCCGAGGAAAGTTGAACTCACTAAATTAATCTTCTAAAGAATATAATCAAAAAATTAAAATTGTTTTTGTGAACTTTTTATGTATTATAGTATGGTTTTCAAACTTTTTAACTGTTTTGTCGTTAGGAAATAATTTCAAATTAAAATGATTGCACAAGGAATAAAATCAAAATTTCACGTCTCACAGGTGACCAAGTCAAACAACTTTCAACAATGTACTTTTATATTTGAAACTTAGTTGTTCGTGTTTAAAATTAATTGGCATAGTCTTGGATCACGAGGCTTGTGAATATTTACACATCAAGGGTATCCTGGACACGTTGCCTATCCTGTAAGAACTAGGAATAAATAACAATAATAACAATATATTACCGTGGGAGAGCCATGCTTCGGCAGGATAGGCTGGCTCGACCGGAGTGATACCACGGCCTTAAAGAAAACCGGTGTTAAGCAATTATTTCGTTGCCTTTCACTAAGTGAGTGAGGTTACCGGAGTCCAAATCCCGAGTCAGCGGGAGGGACTCCAAGGGCAGCAACGCACTCGTGAATTTTGAGTTGCAGGTGTCAACTGGCGGCGGTAGTTGCTTACCATAAGTCTGCGTCTGCTCGTTTGCCCCATTATACCATAAAAAAATACGTTACACATCTTACACACAGCCGTCTGATTCCAAACTAGGCAGAGCCTGTGCTATGGTGACCAGACTGCTGATAAACATACTTATATATTTCTAAATAGATACATATTATAGATCAATTACACCCAGACACAGAACAAATGACCCTGCTCATCACATAATATTTGTCCTGGGTGGGAATTGAACCCATGACCTACAGCTTTGCAGTCAGGGTCACCAACAGGCAAGTCAATAATCCTGTAGGTTTAGCTGCAATAATATTGTTCACCATATACAAGTGTGTAAGAACAATTGAAAACAATTTGACTGCACGGATGGCGTAGTGGTTTAAGTGGTAGCCACGCCGCTTACTACTACGCTAAGTGCTGTGGGTCCGATCCCCACATGGGACTACAGTTTGTGTGATCCACAAATCGTTGTTCTGAGTCTGGGTGTTCTTTGTTTCCGTTTCATGTATGTTTGTAAAGTCCCCCGCGACACAGGATATACTTATTCCTAATGCGGGACTTATCTTTAAAAAAAAAATATCCTACTAAGAGAACGCCTTACTTTAACGAGTCAGGTTGGCTTAGTGGCCAGTGATTTTGACTGATGTGCAAAAGGTCGTTTGTTTGATGCCAACTGTCCACTGTTTCGAATGTGTAGACAATATAATGATATTCGTTCTGATTTTGATATATTTCTTGGTAGTCACAGCAGGTTTATGGAATCCTTGCGGAAATTGAATGCACCTTGACATGTACTTGTTTTAGCTACATACTTATTCATTTTTTTTTCTGTTTTATGTTTGTTTTTTTTTGTAACTTCCACTTACTCTGAAGCTGTATAAATCCTCGAAGATATTTACGGTAGTAATTGGAGTGCAGATAAAAAATGTTATTATCATTTAAAAGTAAGTTTAAGCACTAAGTGGTCTGTATTCTGAACCTTCTGTAAATAAATAAACTCAGTACAAATAATTGTGTAATGCATACAATGTTTTCTTCTGTGTCTGGGTGTAATTTATTTATTTATGATGATGATGATGATTTAGAAATATATAAGTATGTTTATAAATTTAGTTATTAGAGTACAGGCTCTGAGTAATTTGTTATTAGATAGTAAGCCCAAATTAATAATAATATTTAATAAAAATGTTGATTGTTCTAATTAATTAGGCCGCCCATTGTACATGTCCGTCTGTAATATTGAACTAACATACTGTTATCACACATCACATCAACAGCCTTTAATAGTCCACTGCTGGACACAGGCCTCTCCTTAGAAAGGAGGTTTTGGCCTACTATACCACGCTGGCCAGACGGGTTGGTATAGGGTTTGTGTCAAGTTTTTCCTTCTTTTTGGTCGCTTGTGTCCTGCGTTGTTTTGCGCCCTTAGTCGGCTCTTACGACACCCACGGGATGAATTGGGGTAGTGACATTCCGTATTCTTAATCCGTCACTACACGGACTGTTATTGGTATACAATAAAGCATATTATATTCTATTCTATTGTTCTCTATTATTTATTGAGCTACAAGCCGATTCGCGTAATTTCGTCTCTCAAAAGGAATACATTTTCCCCGTTTTAGCAACGTTTTTAATCGATGCTCCAATCCTATTCTTCGTTGCGTGGTGTTTATATAGTCTATGGGTTCTCTCAACAAATAGGCTTTCTGACATTAATTCATAGTCCCTGAGCATTATCAGTATACAAAAATACTGTCAAAAATGTTGCCTCTGTATGTACTTCTTCTTCGTTTAAACTTGAAGTACTTATTCCACATTTCACAAACATCCGTCTGCGAAATTACCTAAACAAGACGTGAAAAGAATTCTCTTTACTTGTATATGCATATGTTTACGCCTTGAGTATAATTGTGTTCGATACGGATTCTGTTTCTTTGTGTTAAAAAAAATCAATGTTTGGTAATCGCTACTTTTCAAATTCTTACAGAATTCAGTCACTTTGTGAAGATATTTTGTAAATTTGAGTAAAGGTTTAGTAATGTTTTAGTATATGAAATATATTTAAACAATTTTTGTGCTGAAAGTCAATAAATTTTTAAAACTTATAATACTAAGCAGAGCCTTTACTTTGGTAACACACTGCTGATAACTACGTACATAATATTATAGTTTAATTACACATAAACACAGAACAAATGGTTGCTTTTGTCATACAATTATTAGTTCAGTATGAGATATGTACCCATGATCCCTGGCTCAGCAATTAATATTAATATTTCACACATCTCACACACGGCCGTCTGATCCCAAACTAGGCAGAGCCTGTGCTATGGTAACCAGACTGCTGATAAACATACTTATATATTTTTAAATACATACATATTATAGATAAATTACACCCGGAGACAGAAAAAATGACCGTGCTCATCACACAATTTTGTCCTGGGTGGGAATCCAACCCACGATCTCCGGCTTATCAGTCAGGGTCACTAACCACTAGACTAACAGGCCCTTCATTAAGACCACTAACCAATAAGCAGACCCCAATTAAACGTTTTTAAGGTCAAATTGACTGGCAAAGCAATGTCGAGTATACAACTACACCAGATAATGATGATATAGGTTGTAGGACTTTTAAACTATAGGTATACATACTAGCTGACCCGGCAAACGTTGTATTGCAAACCAAAAAAAATTAGGGATGGGTCACCCTTACCATTTAGGGGTATGAAAAATAGATGTTGGCCGATTCTCAGACCTACCCGATGTGCACACAAAATTTCATGAGAATCGGTCAAGCCGTTTCGGAGGAGTACGGGAACGAACATTTGACAACGAGAATTTTATATAGAAGATGACACTAGGTGGACTGTGCTACTTTGTCTGCGTCTTAAAATATATTTTTTGCAACATTTTTCATTGCTGTTCGGCTCCTATTTTCGCAGCGTGATGTTATATATCCTACAACGTTCCTCGATTAATGCCACACTTTAAGAATTTTTCGATTCGAACCAGTAAAACAGACTTATGAGCTACAGTCTTTAAGCAGGACCACAGATTATTAAACTTTTTATTTTTCCTTTAAAACAATAATCTGTTGGCTTCTGTGTTATGGCACCGTAAATAAGGTGCTTTTTATTTGTTACATTTATTATTTTTGTGTAAATTATTTAATTTTCTCGTTCAATATGTTTTTGTGTGCGTCAAGTTTTTGTGCACGAATAAACGGTTTTCTTTTTCTACTAGTTCTTGAGATTTCATTTTACCTTTATAATGTAAGTATAGATAAAAAAAACTGATGATCAAATGGTATGTGCACTTCATTGACAGTAAAAACAAAATCAATGTTCGTTGTGGAAGCAGTTGTGTGGTTTCCAATGTTGTGGTTACGGTGTGAATCTATTGAAATATTATTTGACGGTATAGGTTACTCGTATTACTCTCAGCTGCCAGTAACCAAATGAAACCTTTCCAAGTTATAAAGACAATGTGGTATTAGTATGCTTCGGTTTAACTTTATCCATATAGATTTTATGTATCAATTAAGTCGAATACTATTAGAACTACAATAATAGGTGAGGAATTCGATTTTTGTCTCAGAATTAAAAAAAAAAACTACATTCATTCATATTTGATTTTTTAAATGTCGGTCCGTGTGGTGACAGATTAAGAATACGGAATGTCACCACCCCTATTCATCCCATGAGTGTCGCAAGAGCCGACTAAGGGAGCAAACTACGTTGGACAACGGCACTGCAAAGAGAAGGAAAACTTGAAATATACCCTATATCAACCCAAAGGCCAGCGTGGTGTTATTACACCTTAGACTTTCCTTAGAAAGGAGAGGCCTATGTCCAGCAGTGGACTATTATAGGCTGTTGATGATTGATGATGATAAAATGTCGGTTAGTTCCTATAATCTGTAGCTTTTGATTGTTTATAAAAGCATTGTTTATCTTGGGTATAATTTTACAATTACTATTATATTCTTACCCAAAACTAGATTTAACATTATTAAATTTATTCAAATTCAATTCCTTCGTTTTTAGGCATTTTATTCATTTAGTTTATTTACCTAATATTAATGTTTCTTCATTCATTTATCGTATCGCTGAGCTTTTTATTGTATTATGATTTTCTATTAAAAATTTCAACTCGGTTAATTTCTACTTTACTAATACAGTTCTAGCTTTTCTAATGAAACTGTTTAAAATAATTCCAAATAGCTTTATATGAAGGAAAAAAGTACTGCGTAATTGATGTCTAACTATGGAAGTTCATGCCCATTTTACTCCAAACCATAAATTTCAATTTTATGGAGTGATTGACATTTGCATTGCTTAACTCGGTATGAATATTAGAGTGAGTTAGCCAATAAACGTTATTTTTACCATACTATTATGAAAGCAAATGTCAGTATTATAAGGTTGAAGCAAAGGCTGTTTTATGAATTGGACGTGCGTCTACCTTATGTGAAAGAGACGGCAATAAGAAGGGGTGGTGCTTTCGGGTGCGACTGGCATAAGTAAGTGGCAACAGTTATCTGTGAGCCTTCAGCGGTACTGGTTGTGCGCTCCCCTCCGGACTTACGTCGCGTATAAAACTTTTCACGGCATTTCGGGAAAACATTGTAGAGTCTTAAAGTTGAGCGAACCGTTAATCACTTTTTTGCGTGCGTTGTATGCAATCTGGAACAAAAAATTTCGCGTGTTTTGTGGCTTAGTTTGATTGTATTTTTTTATATAATCCAGAAAACGTAAATCTTTATATTTTTTTTTTGAAATATTATTTCCAAATCCTTCTAATAATAAGTAGCCAATTAGTAACTGTACTCAACTATATGTGGCGCCCAACATGGGACCGCAGGGTTTATTTCCATAACTGAGATTTGAGATGCAAATTACGGAGCATAATTAATAATTAATTCATGTATGTAACAAGCTAAAATGAACTGTCTATGTAAAATGTGTTTATGGAAAAGTGGGAAGATGTTATTAGCCCTGTTCGTGTTGGATTGGCTGTTTGCCACTTCGACAGACGCTACAACGCGTAAGTACTTTAACTGTTGTTATGTGATGAGTAAACAGTACTTGTTTTTATTATCGCTCTTCTATACAATAAGTATTTTTTGTTAGTTAAATGATTATTTCGTGTTTTAAATGTTGTTTAAAATTAAAAGTTTACCTACAAAGTGAACGTATGAGAGATAGCCTGCATGTAGCTGGTATGCGAATGTAGAGGTAGATATTTGGTAGGATTAGAATGGACAAGGTGAGGAAAAGAATATATTAGATGGTGCCTAAAAGTGGCGCAAATAGATGAAATGTTGAATAGGTAATTCGTGGCTTGAATAAATGAGGTGAGAGATCAGCTATATGTGGCGGAAAGAGTTTTATGTACCTATCACTGAATCTGACTGAATTTCTTAGGGCTTCTTCTCAGTTGGTTGCCTGCTAGAAGCTTCTATAGAAGCACAAGAAGACGAATTAAACTAGTTAGAAAATCTTTAATGATGTTAATAATATTAATTAAAAAACTGTCATATTTATCAAACAGCGTAGGCTATTTACTATGTAAGTATGAAACACTAAACTAGTTAATCAATTAACAAGGTACCGTTATCAGATTATTGTTTTATTTTAAATAGCTTTTATTACTTGAATTATCTTATAATTTTTGTAGTTGCATACAAAGCGTTATTTATATTATTTAATTAGTTGTTACTTTCATTCAAGATTTATTTTTGTTTTTTTCGATGTTAGGTTTTCGCATGTTCTATGTGTATCTGTATACAACATTGTATAGTAATCGTTTAAATAGTACGGCAGCTTATAAAATACAAATTCAGGTATTTTACTTTTATGCATTAATAATATAATAATTTTATTTGATTAAATTGTGATACAAAAGGATGGGTAATAAAAATATAGGCGTAATACACATTTCGTCAGTAATAAGCACACAAATTACCATTTTCTCCTTGTCCTTGGCTGTATCTCAAGCAAAGTAAATGTAAAATTTCACGATGATCGAACGAACGGTACTCACCGCATAAAATACAGACAAATAAATATTTATTTTCATACGTAAGATAAACTGTCCTGACGACGTCTAAGATAGATTGAAGCCGGCGGGCGACTAATAAATTCATAAACAAAGGCTTTTAAATAGTACATGGCTTTAAGAATACCCTGTACCAACTAAACTTGGCATGCAAAGTTAAAGCAGTAGTGGTATTTTTATGAAGTATTCCTTTTTGGTCTATAAAGACTATAAATAACGGTGGGACTGAGCGAGTGTTATGTCCCGCCATTTCTATCGTCTGCTGTTCATTGTCTACCCGTAAAATAGACAAAAGCTTTAAGCATTAACACAATATTTAGCGACTAGTAATATAGATATAATACGATTGCACGGATGGCGTAGTAGTTTAAGCGGTCGCCACGCCGCTTCCTATTACGTCGAGTGTTGTGGATTCAAACCCCACATGGTACAACACTTTGTGTGATCCACAAATTGTTGTTCTGAGTCTGGGTGTACTTTGTGTCCGTTTCATGTGTGTTTGTAAAGCCCGCGACACAGGATTTATTCCTAGGAGTTGTATTTAAAAAAAAAATAGTCAGGCGACCTCCTAATGATGGAGGTCGTTTTAAACTTTCGATAACGTCCCTCGTAAGGTTAGAAACAAGTCGGGTATCCCTAAAAAGCACACATGAATTAAACAGGTCATTATATTTATATAGCTGACCCGGCAAACTTTGTTTTGCCATATACATTATTTCAATTTTTTTGTCAAAAAAAAAAAATTGGTGTATGAAAAATAGATGTTGGCCGATTCCAGACCTATCCGATATGCACACAAAATTTCACGAAAATCGGTCGAGCTGAAACTTTGACACAATATACGAGTACATACCGCTTCAAAGATATCTTTTATTTATTTTTAACCGACTTCAAAAACGGAGGACGTTCTCAATTCGTCGGAATCTTTTTCTTTTATGTATGTTCACCGATTACTCCAAGACGTCTTAACCGATTTGGTAAGTTATTTTTTGTTTCAAAGGGTATACTTCCCAGGTGGTCCCATTTAAATTTTATCGAAATTGGCCAAAAAGTTTTTGAACAATCAATAAAAATCTAAACATTGTCTACATCGACGATTTTTTTAAGTTGTTATGAAACTCGCTGTCTCATTGGAGCAGTGAGTTTAGTTGGCCTTTTCATCTATACTAATATTTTTGAATTTTTTGTGCTCTTTGTTATTATTGTTTGAAGTCGGTTCAACTTTTTTTTTTTAAAAGGATTTATAAATTAGTTACGTCAGTTTTGTTCTTAATTTCTATTCCGCACGACCACAGCGAAACGTAGCAGGGTAAAGCTGGTGCTTATAATAATAATACTAATAACTTTACACATCTTACATACGGCATGCGGCGCTCTGATCCCAAGCTAGCAAGATCCAGACCCTGTACTATAATAACCAGACAGCTGATAAACATCATCATCGTCTAAGACGAAAGACGTCCACTGCTGGACATAGACCTCCCCCAAGATTCGCCACAGCAACAGATCTCGTGCTACCCGCATCCAAGGGATTCCCGATACCTTTACCAGATCGTCGGGCCCCCTTGGCCTAACCATCCTGCGTTTAGACATACTTAAAAAAATTGAAATACATACTTATTGTAGATAAATTACAAAAAAAATATGATCGTACTCATCACATTTATTTGTCTTAGGCGAGAACCACTAGAACTACAGGCCCGACAAATATGAATACCACACACCTAAAAAATGTTGGTTTGACAATATTCTTTAGTTAGGCAATAATAGGTTTAATATAAACATGTTAAGATTGTCCAGGTTGGGAAAAAGGGTCGATATTAGAAAAAAATACTAGAAGTATTACTTAATTGGAAGAAAAACTTGACCGTACGTTACGGTGCTAGAGTATAGAAATTTCGCTCCTTGAACTCGAGGGAAGCCTATTTCCTATTCTATCTTGAGTATCAAGAATCTCTTATAATAAGCATTCAATTGTAAACTATATTTAAACGGAGTGGAGTCTGTATTATATCAGTAATCTTTACATAGTAAAAAATAAAGTTGCTTT
The DNA here is from genome assembly GCA_902825455.1 of Arctia plantaginis. Lineage (NCBI taxonomy): Eukaryota > Metazoa > Arthropoda > Insecta > Lepidoptera > Erebidae > Arctia > Arctia plantaginis. The sequence goes on from CADEBD010000304.1 coordinate 1,802,962, forward strand.
TTGTGTTGTATGCTTAGATCTTTTAAAGTAAGCAACGGATTTTATTTTGCGGTTTTCACCAATAGAGAGAGAGAGATTGAAGAAAAAGGTTTAAAACTCGTATGTATAATAAATGCATATTACAGTAAAGGAAATCCGAGAATTTCAAAGATTTCTCTTAAAAAACATGGTTTTGCGCATTAACATTGCAGACGCTAATCCTTACGAGATAGACCGAAATAATGTACTACACAACTGTACATCTTAAAAAGATCGACATAGAAGTCCTTGATGGTATATGTCTATCTCCTAATTATCCACCCACAGTAACAATTTTTATCTTTTTTTTTTGTAAATAATGGGTTATTTACGAAGCTTTTTCAAACAATACATTACTATTCCTTATCCAATTAAATACGATAGATACGTTGTGCATTTAATGTAGATTAAAATCTACACAGCATTTCAAAAAAATGAATATTTTAGAAGATATTAGAGGTTTAAAATGTGAGGACCCAACGACCGTCGAATCGTTCGTCCGTCCTGGGAGGCAGCTGATCGGTGCGGGCCCATAAATAATGCATTTAAAGATGTCCTGTCACAATAATAGTATAATTAATTACTCCACACTGTCACCACATTAGTAGTATTAGTAGTATCTACATTGCACCCGTGCGAAGCCGGGGCGGATCGCTAGTGATCCCAATTAATTTAACAAAATAATTTCATGGTTTTTATTATGATCTAGCTTTTAGTCTCGAAGATATGGATTCTTTCGTTGTGGGTTATCGAGGACACAATCTCTCTGAGAGCCTAATTTCATCTAATCTTATTCAGTAGCAAGGGTATGGTTGAGTAACAATTTTATTCATTTCTATAGCAAAAAACACTTTTAGTAGTTTTCGAAATTTCCAGTATTTCCAAATTTTCTTTGTAAAGAAATACTGTGGACACTGGTGAAATAAGTGATACGTACTACAGTACATATATATGGTATTTGATGTGTAACCACCGACCACTAGCAGCCCTTAACAATCTACTGCTGGACATAGGCCTCTCCTTGTAAAGGAGGTTTTGGTCTACTATGCCACGCTGGCCAGACGGGTTGGAGACTTGAAACAAACCCTATAGGGTTTGTTTCAAGTTTGCCTTCTCATTGCAGTGCTGTTGTAATGCGTAGTTTGCTCCCTTAGTCTTGGCTCGACCAGAGCGACCTCACGGCCTCACAGAAGACCAGTGTTAAGCAATTTTTTTGTATCTTTTCACCGAGTTAATGAGGTTGCCTTAGTCCAAAACTCCCTTTTTTTTTCTGTGCGGAAATCCCCTCTTATACCACCCACCGGTTATGTCGGACCCGAACCGACTAAAACCCGCACGACGTTTCTGGTACTAGTAGCCGGGGAGTCAGGTATACCCTAGAAATTAAATCCCTGATACCCCGACGTACCTCTTGCCATCTACAGCGGGTAGATGACTTTCTGTGTGGGAACCCCCATGTTCCCTTTGTGCTCCGTGCTTTGGGCGCACGCGTTCCAGCCCAACCCCCGTAATTTTTAGGAGAAGCAATCAAAGGGCACCTTACTTGTGACTCTTGAATTGAAGGTGTTCATGTGGCAGTTGTTTACCATCAGGTCTGCTCGATTGATCCCTTCTACCATAAAAAAATCTAACCCATCATCTGACGGTTAACTCTTGAACTGTTATATGTTTTTATTTCATTTTATTTTTTATGGTAGTGTGGGCAAACTAGCAGATAGCTCACCTGATGGTAATTGATCACCGCCACCCATAAATGCCTGCAACTCAAGAGAACAAGCCGGCCTTTCAAGAAGGAGTGGACAAATCAAATTGCTTGTTTCCCCGTTTTCCTATTACAAACTTCCGTTCCTTTAATTCAAATTAAATCACTCTGACAGATTGCTTGAAAGCGAGACAGAAGATTTTACAAACAAAAGTCTTTATTGTCAAGAAAGAAAGTTTCAAACCGGTAAATTAAGTATGCGCGCGAATACGTTCCTGCAGTTCCGATGACGTCACTCGAGTCTGTTCCTGGCCATGAATACTAATCCGTCGTTTTGCTAATTTTCATAGTTTTACATATTTAGTTCCGACTTATGAGACTTTTTTTGTAGGCGTACGTACGACTCTGTAAACTATTCACAATGGACTGCTTCGAGTACAAATCAACATCAAATAGTTATAAAAATACTACAATAATGTTAATCATAAGAAAAAGTCCGTGTTGATTGATATTTTGTGCCAATGTCTCCATGTACATTTTAGTATTCCATGCCAGCGAAATAACGTTTTTTACAAGCGCTACGAGTAGTAAGTATGCAAAACGAATCTATCTGCTACTTTTAGTTCTACCCACTACTGAATGAAGACCTTCCTCGACGAGCGCCAACCATCCCGGTCTTGGGCAGTCCGCATTCATTCGCTGCTAGTTTTTTCCTCAAGTTGTCGGTCCATCGTCCCGTCGGGGGAGCACCCACTGTAGAACATCTATACTGCAGTGACCATCAGTCCGCCTGGAGACATGGCCGGCCCACTTCCACTACAGCGTACTGATTCTCTAAAACGAATAATAATAAATTATAAAAACAAATAAACAGATCTATTTTGCCCCCAAAGCGGTACACAGACGCGTATTGGACATACGCATTTTGCCAACATTAACTTGGGCCCACCTAACAAGCCCATTGTTGGAAACTAGACACGTACATTTCTAAATACTAAACACACTGAAATATTTTTAAATATGCACATATCATGGATAAATTGCATACTGTTGCATTATTATGAGCAAAAAAGAAATAAAAAATGAATTTGAAATAGGTAATTTAATTACGTGCTTGTCATAACGAAAATAATATTTCAGTATAATTAAACCTATAAATAATAATTTAGTAAATTACCCTATTCAATAAAAGTTACAAGAATCAAGAAGAATATTAATTTTATTCTTCTTGATTCTTGTAACTTTTACTGCCTTTGGACAGAGCCGGATTGTAATCCAAAATGTATGTATTGGTTTTCCTGTTAATTAAATGTTTAATGAACGTGTTATGCCATTAAAACTCAAACGTTGAAAACGTTTCATTAGTAACCTGTTTAAGTCTTTCTTATGCTTATTAAATGTAAAGACTGAAGAAATAAAATAACATATAAATAATCATGTCTATCGGTATTCACTAATTTAAATGTAAAATGTTATTTTTGGTCGCTTATTTGATAACACACTTACAGTTATATTACTGCGTATGCAAAAAAGTTATCGTTAACGTTTTTTACATTAAAAAGTACTTATCTGTAAATTGGAAGTAAATCGTTTTTTTTGGTGAATAGAAACTGTCTTTCTGTCTTCAATGTCATATTTGCTTCACTAATTTAAGAATATTACATTTTATATATTTTCTTCGTTCGGGTGTTCATCCTATTCTATTCATCCCATGGGTGTCGTAACAGCCGACTAAGGGAGCAAACTGCGCAGGACAACAGCACTGCAAAGAGAAGGAAAACTTGACACAAACCCTGTACAAACCCGTCTGGCCAGAGTGGTGTAGTAGGCCAAAACCTCCTTTCTAAAGAAAGGTCTGTGTCCAGCAGTGGACTGATTGCTGCTTGTTGATATATTTCTCACTTATAGATTAATAGTTACTAAGTTTACTAAGCTGATTACCATTTCAAATGTTTCGAATTTTTTTATATTCCAGTGAAAAGTTTGAAAAAGTTTTCATAAATAATCCAAAAAGTGTTAACAATTAAAATGAAAAAATAGTGTATTTAAAAAGGATTCGATTAGAACACAAATCATTCAAATTCTTTTCAATATTCCATTACGCTGTCAAGTTCGTTACAATTTCAAATAAAACAATTGAACATTCATATAATGAACTGATGGTACGCTTATCGATTCATCTTCATTACGACGATATCTAGTTTATAAATTATTAAGATCTCAGCTCGTGAGTCTGATTGTCTAGGTAATGACCTGCCTTGTACCATACAGATCACTGGCCCTTACTGATTCTGTTGTATGTAAATGAACAGCAAATATGTGCATACGTAATGATAATTACAAAAAGCCGACGACAGATTCATCAACGTGTGTCAATGTGACGAGTATTAATATATCCCGTTGAAGTAAAATGGATGGCTAAAAAAATAAACATGTCCACAACCATTTGAAATGGTTATTTTTAATTTATTTAGGTGTTATTTGAATTTGCAATTTTTTTTTGTTTTTTTTTTTTATTATTGGTCCATAAATTATTATTATTTTTTATTGTAAGGGAGCAAAATCGAAGTTCAGCGTTCTTGTAGTAGATTGAAATCCAATCCCAACTAGTTTGGGAAAAGGCTTGGAGGATGATGATTGTACGGAGCAAACGAGTACGGGTCACCTGATAGTAAGTGACCACCGCTACCCATGCATTTGAGTACCTCCGCCTTCTGAGTACCTCCCGCAGAATTGGGAAAGAGGAGGACGGGAGGCTTAGCCTCCGGTTACTTCACTCAGTGGAAAGAACGTAAAAATTTCTTAACAATTGTTTTTTGTTAAGCCTTATCACTCCGGTAGAGCCATTATAAGTTCATAAATATTATGAAAAAAATATTCGTTTATCAGGTCTAATATACTTTAATCTACCTTTTCTTTCTAATGAATAAACATAAAACTATGAAGATATTTATTGTAGCCAACATATATTCCTATTTAAATTAATTTTAAAATCGGTATCTATGTGTAAAGATGTGCTCAGCATACCACATTTTGAGTATTTGAGTCAATTGAGATCGTTGCAATTTCGTTGATTTATGGCAATTGCGCTCCTCAGCGCAGTATTACCCATCTCTAATGTTGCTGAAGCTAAGGCCTAAAGGCAAGTGAAAGCTTATAGAATTTAGTTCCGTATGACAAGTGGCAGCTTGTTTATGTTCTCAAGTAATATTAGAAAATAAAATATTATAATTGATTTTTTTTATAGTCTAATTTTGGTCGGGTTTCCGATTACACATTTAATCTTGGATTTATTTATGAATGGTTGATCGATTGTATAAACTTTGTGCCTAATTTGACGTTACGTCAACAAACAAACGTATTACTTGCGTTAACTCAATTTCTTTAAAATATTTTTTTACGTTGACTGGGGTTAAGATAAATCTGAATACAGGCAGTGAACAAAGGTCTTTGAATAGCACGACAGTTATTTTACTGCTTATATTTTAAACTGTAAACTTAAGCTATAAAATATAGATATATCTCTTTATCATCAGCCTATCGCAGTACACTGCTGGACATAGGCCTCTCCCATTGCACGCCACTTAGATCGATTTTGGGCTTCTCGCCCAAAATATATAAATATATCTCTTACAGCAACAAAAAGATCACCATTAGCCATTTTCAATTTTAAATACCAATATTACAGAGTAAATAATTTGGACTTTAAACATTAAGATTTAAAATAGTAGGTAGTAGTGAGCTAAATCGTAATTAAACTCATTTTATGTCATAACTATTCACATAGGACTTTATATAACTGTATACGGTTTACAGGCCGGATAAATATATTAGTTACCAACTGTACCCTGACACGTGTACCAACCGTTCCCTGTGTGTTGTGGCTATACTAAGAACTTATAAATAAAACTGACGCGAAAAATAAATAAGAACAATCTTAGTTGCTGTTTGTAAATCGTGTCGAAATCAGTGCAGAACTTTTTGAATTTTTAAAGCGTACACAAACCAACTTAACATTTTTATAAATATAGATAGATTATTAGAAAAAGGCGTGGGTCTAAAAGGAGTTAGTCTTCGCCTGTATTTGGATTATCGTGGCAAAATTTGACGTGCAGTCAATTAGTGAGGGCTGGGAGCGCGCCGGGCGCGTTCGTAATTTGTCAGTGACAACGTCGGAAGTTTAACAAGCCTAGTTTTAACAATATCAACCACTATAACGCCATTTAGAAAACATTAAATCAAATTGTGCTGTCACGATTTATAGAGCGATAATATTTATGGTACAAGTTTCCATTACATTGATAGTTTATTAGGTATTTAGTGGCAATGATTATGGCTCTGTTTTGAGTTTCGCTTGAATTTCTCATTGTTCTGAACGTGGCGATGGTTACACATTTAGATATTTCGATGAGATCTGATTCTATTGGGATACAAATATTTATTTATACCATTTTTTTTGCAATTTATTCGTTGAATGGGATGGGACTAATATAATCTAGTTTCTCCTCTCAGGTTTCTCTAAAGTTTGAGGAGGGACCATCTTTGTCAGTTCCTATAACATTTCATTAGCGGTTAACTAAGAATGGACTCAACATGTCACGTGTTGTTGTGCCTGCGGTGTTTCCGAATCGATACAACCGCAGAAACTTCTAGGAAATAGCGTGTCCAACCTCAAAGACTGGCACTAAGTTGCAGGCTTCCACGGCCAGCACTAGTCACTTTCCATCAGGTGATTTTTCTGTCTCTTTTCCAATTTCTGTGAATTATCAGCCCACTAGCTCCTTTGTACTGACTTTGGCATTCTGAAATGTATTCATATTTAGAATTAAACGTTGCTGTTTTTTTGTTATGTTAGAGGGGGCAGACGAGTAGACGGGTTACCTTCTGAAAAGTGACCATCTCCGCTCATGAACGTCTGCAACTCAGGAGTCACATTTCGTGTGATTTGATTCGGAGTAGTTGTAAAATTACTTTATTAAATTGACATTATTATTTATTTACAGAATAGTTTATACAAACATTTTAATCGAACGTTTGGAAAAGTGTCAATTTTTCTGACAACCTACACGTTGTACGGAACTCAATAATTGTGTTTCAGGTTTTAAATGAAAATGCAAATTCTGGCCCCTATAAGTGTCATATATATGTACCTAGGTGGTTTAATTGAAATTCGTTACAGAGAATAATCACTTGTTAAAGTGTGACAATATTTTTTATTTTTTTATTTTAAGCCAGATCATGTAAAATTGATGTATCAGACCGTTTATAAAATTGGAAACCTAGAAATGACCTAGCCGTGTCTTGATATTTTTGTATTTACATTAGATTTATATCCTACAAGGCAATAGGGACTTCTAAGTTGATAAACTCTTATTCTCAGACAATAATAATAATAATACCTAATAAAAATGTATTCTCTTACTTTAAACCTAAAATTAAACTGAAGTATCTCGTCCGCTATTCAGAAATAATAAAATATTTACACAGTTCGTTCAGTTTTTATGTTCTGTATCTCTCATTTACTTCTTTAACTCAGTGTTGGCAACTTGATGGGACCTTCATTTAATTTAGCTGGTTTCCTTTTTGAGAATGTCATCATGTCATGGAGTAAGCAAAAGCGATAATTTGAGGAAGGTCAGGTATTTTTACTTTAAACATCCCACACACGGCCGTCTGATCCCAAACCAGGCAGAACCTGTACTATGGTAATATATGTATATATATTTTAAATACATACATATTATAGATAAATGACACCTAGACACAGAACAAATGAATGTGCTCATCACACAATATTTGTCCTGAGTGGGAATCGAACCCACGACCTCTGGCTTAGCAGTCAGGGTCACTAACCATTAGACCAACAGGCCGTTATGATACTCTTATAAGTGTTCTTAAGAGTGCGAGTCCAGCGATTAAAAACTAGGTATTTGTCGTAGTTCTCCGTACGTTGGTCACATCGTCACACGTTGGTTCGACTGCACGGATGGCGTAGTGGTTTAAGCGGTCGCCACGCCGCTTCCTATTACGCCAAGTGTTGTGGGTTCAAACCCCACATGGGACAACACTTTGTGTGATCCACAAATTGTTGTTCTGAGTCTGGGTGTACTTTGTGTCCGTTTCATGTATGTTTGTAAAGTCCCCCGCGACACAGGATTTATTCCAAGTGCGGGAGTTGTCTCTTTAAAAAAAAAAAGAAAGAAAGACTTCGCTAGCGTGACGTTTTATATCCTATATTATTGTTATATCCAATACAAAAATAAACATTCCAATCTGATATTTCTAGACTCTAAGTGCTTTTTCATGACCTAACCGGGTGACCTAACTTGTGGTGAAGTGGAATATCGGTAGTAAGCCGATTAACTGCGATGTTCCAATACCGTTACCCGCAAGGAACCCTGATAAAACCTAGAAATAAAATCCTTTGGATTTCAGCTGAAACTGATTACTTAAATTCTTCTTAGTCTAATCGACGCTCGAAAAACAATCCCAAATAGGCTGAAACATTATGTGCACAAATTTTTTTTGCGTCATAAGGCATAATGCCTTAACCTTCCGAGGCCAATTCTCGCGAATCTCCTAAAATTCTTAACCAATCGCTTCGAATTTCTTACGAGCATGATTTTAACAAATCTGAAATCCTAGTTCGATGTTATTTTACTTCAACTCGATCGTCACGGTGACCGCTTTGGGCGTTGTGATTGGCCCGCACTGAAATCTTCACCAATCGCAACGCCAACGCGCTCATCGTCGAGAGCGAGTTGATGTGGAATAAATTCCCACAATAAATATCAATATTAATTTATGCGCTGAGGTAACCAGTCATTCGGTGCCATCAAAATCAAAATTTTATAATAAAAGGCCATGGAATATTTTCCATCCAAAAAAAAAACCGTAAAACCCATGGTAAAATTACTTTTACTTGCAAATCCATGGAAAAATTGAGGTGCATATTCACTTTTGACATATTTACGTAACAACGTACGTTTTTAACTCGTAAAACACAAAAAGAGGCAGAAATATAACATTTTTCGTAAACGCATGTATGTGTCACTTTTGACCTGATTCCGTTAGTAGGTATATTATTGTTTCGTGAATCGCGTGCCACCAAACTAATTTAATAAAAACAACACAGTTTATTAAAGGGTATTTTGGCATTAACGCACAGATTCATGTCACACACTAACCTTCTTAAGTTAAGCACCTTATCGAATTACATATAATAATAGTGTAGCTTATTTCACGAAGGAATACTTAATGTATTTTGTACCTATATGATTATATATCAAACGAATTATAATTCAGTAGGTACTTATTTTAGAGGGAATATGTATTGTTTACAATTTTGTTGTCCCAAACTAGGTTGGGTTGGTTGGGGTTGGCTATCGGTCTTCTACCACATCGCTGAAATTCTGTTTTTACGTAGAACGATTGCCACCTGATCCACAACCCAAGTACTAGGCCAAATCGAAGTTTTACAGATAGACCGTTGTCGGACTTTTTAGGACTAAGCTACTAGGTAGACTAGACTAGGTAATGATAGCCATGGATGTTTGTATGGGACCGACGTCTTAGCGAGCTTTCCGAGGCACGGAGCTGTCTCAATGTGTTAAGAATAGTCACTCATACATAGACTGACCTGGCTAGTACTGCTTAACTTTGCAATGTGCCAACCTACTCGGTAACCAGCTAGCCATAAACCCCTGTCTCTCTTGCTTAAAATTTTGATTTAGCAGAATATCTCGAATACTGATTAAGATTGCTGAATGAATTCTCTAAATGCAAACACTGAAGTATTTTCATTAAGAATAAGTCTAACTGAAGATATCGGAGTTAAATACGATGGTTGTATCCGTAACACTGTGTTGGTATATTTTTCTGTAAATAGTTTATGTAAAAATCGTTCCAACTGACTACTTTAGGTCCACGAATAAAGTTGTGGAAATCAAGGTAAGAACTAGTTATAATTTTAGGGTATTTTTATAATAAGTACCTAAGTAGATTTGTTATGACCTCATTCGTAAAAGAAATACAATCATTAAAGATACACTTCAAGGATACGATAATGCTCATTCAGAATTTTTTGTAGGTATAAAATATTTATATATATAAATATATGTACAAGATTACCGAAGAGTACCGGTATTCGGTATGGCTAAGTTTTGTTTTCGTGACGCGTCAAACTAACAGTTTTATGGTTGAAATACTTATGCGTGCCAGTGTGTGTGTCGCGAAATATTTTAGTTTCAATCCATACACTACATTTTAGGAACCAATGAATTTTGATAAGAGTTTTTATCTAATACCTTTAAACGAGCAATTTGTGTGTATATATATATATATGCACAAGTACATGCATCGCCGGGCTTAATGCCTAAGGCATTCTCTGCCAGTCGACCGATTTTGCGATGCTGAGAAAGTTTGAGGCATATATATGTATGTATATATATATATATATATACATATATTCGCCTCCAAGGATTTTCATGATATTTAGTAAGCTGAGGGTTTCGGAGGCGATTAATCGATCTAGCTAGGTTCCAGAAAATTTACCAAAAAAAAATACCGAGCTAAGCTCGGTCATCAAGGTACTGATATTTTACATTAGCCAGCAAGTCAGTTATGAAAATTTTCTTTTTAAAAATGTGACCTACTCGTTGTTCCTAAATAGGTTCTTCTTAGAACTGTATTCTACAATGACAACGAAAACTTCGTATAGAATGTACAATATAGCGAAAACGCTAACTATTATTAATTAGCAAGTATTAATAAAAATTAATTAACTTGCTTACCCGTGCTTACCCGTAGCAACTTTATCTGCGTATCTGAAAAGGAATAAATTTTTCCCGTTTTTGCAACCTTTTTCATTTTTGCTGTACTCCTATTGGTTGTAGCGTGGTGTTATAAAGCCTTCCTCAACAAATGGGCTATCTAACACTAAAATAAATTTTCAATTCGAACCAGCAGCTCCTCTCCACAGATAAACAAACTTTTCAGCTTTATAATGTTAGTAGACCTAGATTTAATCCAAAAAAAATGCAAAGCGGGTAATCTCACGTACCCATCGGAGAACAAGAATGGGTTTGAGCGCCATTCACCAGCGGTTCATTAAATCAGCCAATGATCAATTAACCGTATTGTTAATCTGTTTTGAATAGATAATCTAAATGATGTTTCAATATGAAATAAATAAACACACATTAAGCTGTAGTGTAATATTTTAGTCCAGGAAATAAGCTTTTTTCAGACCATGTTTGACGATTTTGTGTTATTCTATTTCTGAATGTTTGCGAAGTTACATTATTCGAAGTCTTTCGATATCTAGACAATGTAAATAATAATCTTCTGCCTTCTTTGATCCCTTTTATTCCTTTCATATTGTAAATATACATACATAGTGTGCAACAAAGATACCCATAGGTAGGTAACATGCAAAGTCATGTTACCTACCTATGGGTATACTACTGACATAATAATGTTAATCCGGTTTAATACGGTTTATTGAGGCACTAAGCTCATAAATATATTTATATTGTATAATTCTTGCCATTGCGTATTTGAATGTTAGTAGCTAGGATTACAATAAAATAACAAAATCATATTTTTTTTAAAGACAACTCCCGCATTAGGAATATATCCTGTGTCGCGGGGGACTTAACAAACATAGACACAAATAACAACCAGACTCAGAACAACAATTTGCGGATCACACAAAGTGTCGTCCCATGTGGGGTTTGAACCCACAACACTAGGCGTAGTAGGAAGCGGCGTGGTGATCGCTTAAACCACTACGCCATCCGTGCAGTCAAAGTGTAGTGTTTATGGTATTTTATGACAAAAAATCAAAAAAGGAAATGTTTGAGGGCCAGTACTCTCACGTCCTGAAAATGTAACTACAGCTGCCGAAGAGTTTAAAATGATCTCCGATCTCTATGACCCAGCCTGTAGGTTGCGCTGGGGCTGTCTGTAACGCTAGTAGACGTGGGTGTGGGACGGTGTGAGGCAGCGAATGTTACGTGGGTCTCTCAGGAAGGCCTGAAGGAAGGCACACAATGGTGTGGTTGCCAATGGTGACCAAGGTCTTTTTTCATGATAGGCATGGATGTAAAATAGCAGAAGATTTATCTGATGGAAAGTGAATATCACCGCCCATGAACGCTTTCAGCACATGAGCGTGATACCTTCAAGGTGTACGCTCTTTTCTTAGAGGTTTAGAGGTCGTATTAGTCCGGTAATAACGCAGGTGACAATTTGTTCCACAAATTGAATGTACAACATTGAGTTAAATAAAGAAATGTTGAAAGTTTTGCTTTTACAGAGCGATTATTATTATTTATGTATAATAAGTATGTATTTACAAAAAAAAAAAAGTATATATGTATTTATATCAGTTGTCTAGTATCCATAGTACAAGCTCTGCTTAGTTTGGGACTAGATGGCGTTGTGTGAATGTGGTACAATATATTATTATTATTATTATATTTTGATTTTGTTAATCTCCCTGAAAGGGGTATAATTATCTAATTTCACGGGCCATAGCCAAGTGTAATCAGAATTTAGGTAATGGTGTATGTGGATGAAACTGAAGATGTGGTGAGAAATTTCCGTGTGAGTCTGCAGGTGTTCAATAAAACCGCTTTCTGGAGTAGGTGTAGGGAATGTTGTGGCATTTCTAAAATGTCTAGGCTACGTTGAAGGCTTTTAGGTATTATTCCGGTTGACGATATGACTATTGGAACTATATGGATGTTTACTGCTCGCCACTGCCGTTTCAATTCTATTGCTAGATCCTGATACTTGGTTAGTTTTTCAGCTATTGTAGATTGGACGTTATGGGTGTTCGGTACTGCTATGTCTATGAGTATATATAATTTTGTTTACTTTGTCGTGAAGTGTTATGTGCTGGTCTATTGAAATGAATGGTCTTGTCCGTTAAGATGGTTCTGTCCCAGTATATTTTAAGGTTATTATTTTCTAGTACTGTCTCTGGCTGGTATTTGTAATAGGGTATCTTTTTGTCTATAAAGTGATGTTTGTGAGCAAGATGTTGGTGTACTATGGCGGCTACTTGGTCATGTCGATGTTTGTAATCGGTTTGAACAAGAGATTTGCAAGCTGAGGTTATGTGTTGAATGGTTTCGGGGCAGGCATGGCAGCGTCTGCAGGCGTCTGAGGGCAGATTTTGTGCGCGTATTATATGCTTTTGGTAGTTTCGCGTATCAATGACTTGATCTTGGATTGCTGTCACGAATGCTTCTGTCTCAGGGAACAGTTCTCCACGCCGCAGCCATTCGTTCGACGCAACTATGTCGACGTTAGGTTGTTGCAGGTCGTGGCGATGTCTGCCGTGTAGGGATTTCTGCTGCCATATGGTAACCTTTTCCTTGATTTCAATAATATGTTCATTGCATTGTGGATTTTGATCAGCTAAATTAAGTGGGGGAAAAAAAAAATGTCGGGCTGCATGCGTTAAAATTTTCGTGTATTTTATAGTGTTGTGAGGGGGTTGTAAAAATTTACTTTTCTGAGTGATGGGGATTTTTTTTTGTTGTGAAAATTTTGGAAAAAATCTATTAATACCTCGCCCCCCCTTTCCTTTCTCGCGGGAGGGGTTAGTCGTTGAAATTCAGGTTTTTCTGGGGTTTGGGTTTTCTGTGACTTTTAAATGTGTGTTTTTTATTTCGTTGAATTTTCCCGTGATTTTCAGTTTTAGCCCATCCTTTTTTATACCAAAAAGAGAAAGAATTAAAAACAGGGTTTGCATATTATTGACCCCTTTTAAACCCTGGGTTTACGTGAATTAAAGTTGAAAAAAGGGAAAGTCATAATATTAACCCTTTATTTTTAAATTTTTGGGTTTTAAGAGTGTCTTTTTTTTCCCGTTCTTTTAAATTTGTTTTCTTGCTAAAATCTAAAAAATTTGTATAATTGTGGGGGTTCTAGAGGCCCCCTTTGGGTTTTCCTTCTTTTCCCATGAAAGGGTGCTAAAAAGAAATTTCTCCTTTAAATTTTACTGAAAGAGTTTTACACTTATAAATTCCCAAAAATTCCCAATTTTAAAAATGTACGTTTGAAAAAAATGTGTAATTTTGGGCCTAGACAATGTAGTGACTCTTTTTGTTATTTCCCATATAATTTTAGTCGTCCATGTAAAATAGATGTGTAAGATTTTTTTTTTTTTGAGGTTGAAAGTGTATGGTGAAAACCAAAAAAAACCCGGGAAATTTTTTCAAATAATGAAAAAGGGGATTGGAGCAAAGGCAAAACCAAGTGGGCTAAGCGCATCCCCTTGGAAATGCCTGGGCTTTATCGGGATTTTAGGTGTTTTTTTGGGTTTGGGGTCCTATAAATTTTTAAAATGTCGTGGTCCAGTTTTTTGCATCGAGTTTTTTTAGGAAGTCAATTATTTTTGGGGATAAAATTTTAAAAAGTTGCAAGGCCCATAAAGTAGCCAGCTATGTGGGACAGAATCAAAGCCTTCTTATAGTCTATGTACTTTGGTATTTATATTTTTCCCCTTTTCAAAATTGCCATTTTGTCATTCCACTGAGCCCCTATTACAAACTTTTCTTTGAAACCCCCTTGACTATTTTTTGGGAACCCCTTCTTTCTTCTGCAAGGTTTGCTGTTTTCGAGGGCGTGTTGGTGAAAATTTTTTCCCGAAATTCATGTGTTTTTATTTTATATATTGTTTTTTAAACATGTGATAGGGCGATATTTACTGGATTTTGGCGTCGGGTGTCTTTTGGAATCTTTAAAGGGTGGGGCCCTTCATTTAAAAATGTGGCTTACATCGGGTTTGTCTAAATTAAAAGTGCTAAGGGTTTATGTGGGAAAGGGGTTTTAAAACAGAGTAAATTTCTTATACCAGTAGTTGTGAATATGATCGCTGCCGGGTGCCTTCCCGTTGTGCAGTTTTTTTTTAATTTCATTTATGAATTTTTTCAACGGGAATTTTTTCCCAAAAACCATAAAGGCTTTTAAAAGAGTCCCGTTAGGGGGGTATTTTTCTGAAACCCTTCCCGGGTTGTTTAAATTTGAAGTACAGGTTTTTAAACCCAAAAATTTCCCACCAGGGAAATTATGCCCGTTCATCAACCCGGGGCTTTTTACTTTTAATCCCTTTCCCTATTTTTTTTTTGATTTTTGTGTTGTGTTTAAGCTAAATTCATAAAATGTTTTTTTTTGTTAGTGAATTCGTTTTTTTTGTGTTTTTCTGATTTTACAGTTTATATATCTTTTTAAAATTTCTTGTACTGCATTCCCGTTTTTTTTTTTGAAAGTATGGGGGAAAAAGTTCATTACTTAAATTAGGTTTTTTTCATGCTGTGAAGGATTTTATGTTTATCTTTTTTTAATTTCAACTAATCTTCCCAACTTATCGTGCTAAATTTGTCTTAAATTTTTCCCGTTTAACCTTTCCAAAATCTTTCCCTTTAAAAGTTGTAAATTTTTTTTTTAGCCTTTTTTGCCAGGGCGGTTTTTTTTTTTTTTGGGTTTTTTTAATTTTTTAGTAAAAATTTTTGATTTATCTTTTAAATTTTTTAAACCATTTCAGGTACTTTCCGTGTAGGGGGGGCCGTAAAATAATGGCTTGGGGGTCTTAAAAAAAACTTGTTCAAGGGAAATTTTGGTTTGCAGTATTTCGGTGTCAATGAAATGAAATAATTTTTTTGATTTTTGTAGGGTATTTTTTGTTTTTTTTATATAATGGTCTAGTCCCCTTGGGTCACTAATCTGAATTTAAGTACGCCCTTTTTAAATTGTTTTTCGATTTTATTAGGGTCTAAAAAAGTGGATTTGCAATTTTTTTGATAGCAAAGGTTTGGGGAAAAAATCTGTCTCCATGCTATTTATTTCTTTTTGTGATTCGCGTTGGGGTTAGGGATTTTGTTTGTGAATGAATTTTTCTTGAAACAAAATTTTTAAATCAGCGGTACCTGCTATCTCGTTACGTATTTCCTGCTGTCGTTGTTCACTAATTAGTTTGTTTTTTAGGATTACTCTGAGTTGATCGGATATCCTTTGTTCGCTAACTCCTGACAAATCAGGGTGTTCTACAATAACTGCTTGATGAAGTGGTTTACGATAGGCTCTATTTTTTTTGTTCTATTTGATCCTAATTGTTTGGATTTTGTAGTAGTTTTTAATAATTGATTCGTTATATTCAGTTGTCCATCTTCTTCTCTGTGTTTGCTTATTTGAATCGTGCGCTCCGCGTACTTGTATATGGTGGTATCATGCAATCGGTTTGTGTATTTTGTGTTTGTTGTAGATAAGTAGAAACTTCATCTTTAATATTGTCTAATATCTGTTGAGGTAGAAGTTTGTTTCTAATTATAGCTCGGCATTGATCTCCCAGTCTTGTTTAGATGCCTGCATGTGTGGGTATGTTTGTGTGAATTCGTGGTGTAGGTGGTTAAGGTATACTTTGCTAGTATTTAATTTTGTAGCTATGAGATACGTGCGCCAGATGGAATTCCGTTAATTTCTTGAGACCATCTCTTTCGCGTACGGTTTGTGCCTGAGGCGGATGCAGGCGTAACGGCATGTGCCCCCTGCACAACATCCTCAGACAAAGTTGAATCAGTAATTGATGACGTTGAAGACTTATAAGATAATGATAATGAAGGAGGTGATTCGAATGAATGAAATGGTGATGGAGTCATTGGGGTATCGCTTGAGTTATCGGAGTCCTCATGGATAGCTAGGGTCGTTTGACGAGTTCTTCTTCCCACCCGGAGATTCTTTGCACCCCTGGGCTCAGTCGCAGGCTGGCTATCGTCGGTCACCATGACTGGTACTGGGTTCCGCCGGGCACTTGGGGCCGTTTCGTACTGCTTCTTGTTAAGACCATGTTTCTTCTTCTGGGTTTGGGACCGTTGGTTAGAAAGGGTCAAGCCAAGTTGTTGTTGGCTTTTCGTTATAATGATTGTACCTCCTGTTACAGGGTATAGTCAAGTTCTTAATGACCGTGTACTAAGTTCATGCATTCCTCCCGTAAGCCCCCCACCACGTCAAGGTGGCCCCCGGGGGGGTTATTATTATTATTATTATTATTATTATTTTGAGTATGAATTCCTGTTCAGAAATCCCTTCGGATACCACCCATCGGTGGTTATGTCGGACATGAACGGACTAAAACCGCACGCCGTCTCGAGTACCAGTAGCCGGGGAACCAGGTGTACCCTAGGAAGGAAATCCCTGGAACCCCGACTGACCCCGTGCCATCTAACGGCTTGTAGATGACCCCCGTCGTGTGTGGGAACCCACGTGTTCCCTTTCTATATCTAAAAAGTCGCATACCTGAGATTAGAATTGGCTATTAACGAGCTCTTTAATTTTTATAGTGTATGCCTGACATGCATGATATTACGTACATAAACCAGTAGGGGAGCAATATTGGACGGCATAGTAAAAAATAAACAAAGCGTGTATTCTCTCAAGTGGATTGAATGTCGTACATGGAACTAGTTGTAAACGTTGCGAAATGAAAATCAATAAAAATTACCTTTTTTGAAGCCTCCCAAGATTTTCCAAAATGAATCTACATTAAAATGTTTTTAACTTTTTGTTGAAATGTATTAAACATTATGGATTTCAGTTTTCTAATGGATAATTATAGCAACAGGTACATTGTTTCAAAATATTTTGTTTTATGTCGCGATTTCTCCAAGTTCTGATATTTTTATTATTTTATTGAGCCTAGTTTAACGGTTTCATTGCTTTAAAATACCTATTAATTAATCATTAAGTGTTATCCATGTAGTGACGGATTAAGAATACGGAATGTCACCACCCCTATTCATCCCGTGGGTGTAAGAGCCGACTAAGGGAGCAAACTAGGCAGACAACAGCACTGCAAAGAGAAGGAAAACTTGAAACAAACCCTATACCAACCCGTCTGGCCAGCGTGATATAGTAAGCCAAAATCTCCTTTCTAAGGAGAGGCCTATGTCCAGCAGTGGACTATTACAGGCTATTGATGTGATGTGTGTGAATCATTAGGATACAATTTGTAGACATAAGAAAAGTTGTTCAATATAATAGAAGCGTAAAACGGGCCTTAAATAGTATATTGACAATTATATGTATACAGATGTAGATAGCTTGTTCTGTTTACTACAAATAAAGTTATTTACTATAAATAAAGTTGGAATGTTTGCTACAAATAAAGCTTAAGGGTAATTGACTTATAGAGAATTGATATTTTGTCCCTCATTCAGCACCTACGGCAGTTTCTAGTGATGGGATGTATATTTTTGCACAAAGTTCTTTAATAAAACTTGTCGATAAAAATCTTTAATCAATACTTTTTTTGTATATCAGTTTATGTACTAATTATTTAAAAATATGAAAATTAGTTAGCTTGGAATTCTTCCTCTCTCCTAACCTTTAGCAGTACCTGACAGGGGATTTCCGCACAGAAAAAAAAAAGGTGAATATCGAACTAAAATATATTATTTCTGAAAATGTTATTTTACGCACTGAGACAATAGTAGTAGGAAAAAATATACAATGTATACATGTTATAATTAATTAGCCGAGAGAAAATGAATGTGCCCTTTGTACCCTATACAATATAAATCAATTAAGCTTATAATGAATCTACCTCAACTCAAGCTTTGTTCAAAAAATGTTATGAAACCTAATCTATTTTCATAATTACTCTCTCCATTTCCGAGTCCAAGCTCATATTAGGAAAATGAATCTTTGGTCCTCGAATCTTTTTAGGGTTGGATTCTTGTAGGGTGATGATGTATGTGTCTGCAAACTGTAAATTACTATGTTCATTGGTAGTTCATTGTCAAAAACTAGTGTGATACTAGTGAATTAATTCGGCTGTGGGCGAGCTATACTCCGGCACAAATGGGCCGGCTCGCCCGGAGTGATACCACGGCGTCACAGAAATAATAATAATAATAAATAATATTTTCATACATTTCACACGCGGCCGCTTGATCCCAAACTAGGCAGAGCCTGTACTATGGTAACCATAATATGCATGTGTTTAGTAACCTAAATACATGCATATTATAGATAAAGTACACCCAGACACAGAACAATTGACCGTGCTCATCACACAATTATTTGTCCTGGATGGGCATCGAACCCACGATCCGTAGTGTAGCAGTCAGGGTCACTAACCACAAGATCAACAGGCCAAAAAAAAAACGGCAGTTTTTCCCTTGCTTTTCACCAAGTGAGTGGGGTTACCAGAGCCCTAATCCACACCATACCACACTCCCCTTTAAGGGCTTTAAGGGTATGTATCATGAAAACAAAAAGAAATTAAAAGGATGGTAAACTTGCTATATATATACTAGTAATATTATAAATGCGAAGTGTGTCTGTCTGTCTGTCTTTCTGTCTGTCTGTTCACTTCAAGCTTCACCACTTCACGCTTAAACTGCTGAACCGATTTAAATGAAATTTGGTACAGAGATCGTCCGAGTCCCGGTAAAAGACATATGGTAGTTTGTTTTGTGAAATCATCCTTTAAGGGGTGAAAAGGAGGGTGAAACGTTGTATGGGGAATCAATAACTGTTGAACCGATTTCTATGAAATTTGGTATGAATGATACTTTGATTCTTGAGGCAAAGATATAGGCTGCTTTTTACCGCAATAACCATCATTTACGCAGGTGGAGCCGCGAGAAAAATATATTTGTCAATAAAATCATTGTGGCAGAGATTTTTTTTCTATAGGATGGTAATGAAAAAAATAACTTAAATATAGTAACTTGGCTTTATAAGCATAACTTTAATATCTTATATTTAAAATTCTCGTGTCACAATGTTACCCATACTCCTCCGAAACGGCTTGACCGATTTTTATAAAAATTTTATATGCATATTTAGTAGGTCTGACAATCGGCCAACCTCTATTTTTCATACCCCTCATGACAAGGGGTGACCCACCCCTAAATATATTTTTTCAATATTGCCTAGAAATAATGTATATGGCAATACAACGTTTGCGGGGTCAGCTAGTACTCTTATAATAATAACTTCATAGATTTTACACATGGTCGTCTGAGCGTCAAGTCGATATGGTTTCGTTATTCGTATTTTAAAAAAGATAAATGAAAGTTTAAGAGAAATTTGGTTTTAAACCTTATTGTAGCGGAGCCTATGATGTTAAGAAGATTAAACTCGAGCGTCATGGGGACGTATTGCATTTGAAAGATTAGGTAAAAGAATAAATAAAAGCCATATAATGTTTTCACTTTCAGCGGTGGGAATAACTTCTACAGGTTTTCAAAAATGTAAGGGAAGGAAATCGAAAAAGAAAAATATTCGGGCACCTCAGATATTTTGTGGATATGTTATTTGGACGCCAAAAATGATCTCATTGAAAGGTCTGACGATTTTAAAGTGACACAAGCTGTAGCGAGATATCGAAAATTCAAACCTCGAAATCGAAACCGAAAAGTCGCCATCTTGAAATACCTGAGCGTCTATCTGTTGGGCTGTCCTAGACGATCCCCCCTATATATGGGGCTCATGTATGGTACTTAACTGAGTGTAAGCTATTCTTCCTATGTTTCCTGCCACGCGACGAGTAGCGCCACGAGTAAGCCCGAAATCCCTTCTAGGGATCTCCTACTATTCAATTAAAGTTCAACAATTTTATTAATTCACGCGCTGAATCAATAAGATCTTTGGAATAAATATTCTTTAGTACAAATTGGTTAAATTTAATTAAACAAGCAACTCATGTTCACAACTGAACACTATTTCCCAAAAGGTAAAAACATCAGCATTCATAGGTAGACTTGTAGTTAATATTTGTTCGTTACGTATACGACCTTAAGTTCTGTAGTATTCAAATAAATATGTTCTGTGTCATGAAAATAAAAGATACGACACAAATGATTTACTGTAGGAGTTTATAAAAAGTCGTAAAACATTACACAATGGCATAGTTTCGCATTAAAGTCTCCGTGTCACGGGTCAGAATTTAACCTACATTGTCTATACATAGAGATTAAGTAGATGGAAGGCAGGAAATATATAACAGAAATGACTTACTACGTAAGTATTAAAATGCAATGGATAATTCGTCTTTAAATTTACAAAACATTTATTTGAAATTGTTGACAATATCTCTTTTCAAAAATAATATAACTGTTATATAATATTAATAATTATTATAAAAATATAATAGTAGAAATAACTGTGTTAAGGTGAATTCCTTAAGTTTAGACAGATAGATAAATGGATAGATAATCGTAGCTCCTAATTGCATAACATGAACAGGATAAGAGGGCTGCTATTTGTGTATCCGGAACTGGCCAGTTACAGAACAATATAAAAAAGTAATTAAAACATTTAAAAATGGAAGTCTTTAGCTGAAGCATACAATTTGATGTAGCTATAATTTGTTTATCCTTTGTGGCGTCATTTTAAAAATTGGGTGTCTTTATCACTATGGATTTAACTTCTGAAAATTTTCGTGCCATGATTATGTGCTAACTGAAAAACTCACTTCGACTTTTAGGAATGAAGCACCATAAAAACCAACTATGTATCACTGGTTTAGTGAGTTTCGAGGCCGGTCTGTGCTCACAGACGAAATTAAAGAAGGTTGCCCTAAATCGGTTGTTGCACCGCAAAATATTGATGCTGTGCGGAAACTAATAATGCAAGATCGTCATGTTAAATATCGCGAGATAGAGACGTCTCTTGAGAATAAGTCTGACGAGTATATATAAAATATTACACGAAACTTTAGGTTACAGCAGGATTAATAGATTACAAAAAATACATTAGTACGAGTACTATGGACGTATCGCAGTGTGCGATCTCAAATTTACAATCGATTTACAATTTTGCTATCACTAATACAGTGTATACTGTGAAGTAGCGTATTCTTTTTATGTGTATGTTTTATAAAAGACATCTCCCGTACTAGGAATATATCCTGTGTAGCGGGGAACTTTACAAACATACATGAAACGGACACATAGAACACCCATACTCAGGACAACAATTTGTGGATCACACAAAGTGTCGTCCCAGGTGGGGATCGAACCCACAACACTCAGCGCAGTAGTAAGCGTACCGCTTACTACCGCCAACCGTGCAGGCATTTTGGTCAATCGAAATTCTGTGGCGAGTGCTATGTTTTCAGCTGGAATTCCTATAGGAATAAAATTATAGCATACAGCTATTTTATTCTATTCAAAGTTGAAAGTACTCCCATGTATCCTATGATATATGTCAAACATATACACAACTAAAATTTAATATTTTTTTGCATTCCCAATTCTTTTCAAGTTATTCAGTTAGGCATAAAGTTTCTACACGTTAAACTTACAAAAAAATCAAATTGTACGGTCAAAAGTTTATTGTAATGTACTGGATTATATAATTATGTAAAGCTGTACCCTTTTAAATGGTAATAACTTTAAATCCCTTATACCTATATCTCAGTAAGGTGGTTTGCATTACCAGGATTATCACATACGTGTTGCCGATTCCAGTTACCACTTTCTGAAAGGTTCATAGCACCAAGGTTACCTGATTGATTTTCGGTCGTTTTGCAAGTCAATTAAGAGTACGGCAGACGGATTAAGAATACGGAATTGCATCACCCCTATTCGCCCCGTAGGTGTCGTTAAAGCCGACTAAGGGGGCAAACTCCGCATGACAACAGCACTGTAAAGAGAAGGAAAACTTGAAACAAACCCTATACCAACCCGTTTGGCCAGCGTGGTATAGTAGGCCAAAACCTCCTTTCTAAGGAGAGCTTTCTACGCGGTAGGAAAAGATTTATTTCCGATATCCTTCCTTATTGCATCAAAGCTATACAGCTAGAAATACACCTGTATACGCTTGTTATTTAGATCTCTCAAAAGCTTTTGACCTTGTTAATTATGACAGGCTGTGGCAGAAGCTACAATGTGATACGAATCTACCACGTGAGATTGTATCTCTATTTAAATATTGGTACAGTCAGCAGAAAAATAGGGTAAGATGGTCGGATGTGCGGTCGGACATGTACAGGTTGGAGTGTGGCGTGAGGCAAGGTGGTATATCCTCGCCTCGTCTCTTTAATCTGTATATGAATGGGCTGATCGGTGAGCTTAGTAGCACAAACATAGGTTGTTCTATTGACGGTGTGTGCATAAATAATATAAGCTACGCTGATGACATGGTGCTGCTGAGCCCATCGATTGGTGCACTACGTAGGTTGATAGGTATCTGTGAGACATATGCGACGAGTCATGGTCTCAAGTATAATGCCAAAAAGAGCGAGTTTATGATCTTTAAAGCTGGTACCAAATGCTACTCAATTGTACCTCCAGTCACTCTTTGCGGAACTCCTTTAAAGAGAGTTTATAAGTTTAAGTACCTTGGGCATTGGGTCGCCGATGACTTATCAGATGACCTTGATATTGAGAGGGAGCGTAGGGCGCTGTCTGTCCGGTGTAATATGTTGGCTCACAGGTTCGCACGTTGTACCACACCAGTAAAAGTTACTCTTTTCAAAGCATATTGTCAGTCCTTCTACACGTGCAGCCTGTGGACTAACTTTACGCAGCGGGCGTACAGCGCACTACGCGTCCAGTACAACAATGCTTTCAGGATGCTATTGAATCTGTCGAGGTTTTGCAGTGCATCAAACATGTTCGCGGAGGCACGTTGCGATGACTTTTATGCAATCATAAGGAAGCGGAGCGCGTCAATGTCCAATCGACTGCTAAGCAGCACCGATGGCATCCTGAGAGTATTGTCCGAGAGGTGGGATCTTCCAATCCTACAAAGGTGGATGCGTCTGCATTCTAGCGCATCCCCACGATTTATTTTTTAATTTGTTTTGTGTTAATGTAGAACTAACATAGTTGTAAGATTACTGTTACTAACATATCTATGGACTAATGTCTGAAAATAAATAAATTTATTATTATTAAAGCTTATAGTGGACGGAGTGGGAGTAGCGTATTCGGAAGAAAAATCTCGATTCCTATTTACAGTCGCCATCTTGGTCGTCGTTCATCACCAAGATAAATTACCCACAATCCTGCTGGGAGACTCTACGAGGGCTATTAGTATTTACTACCCGTACACTTATTTAACGCAGAATATAGTACTTAGTAGTTTTTTAATTGTTACGAACCCAATACACTGTTCTCACGCCACACACAAAGCCCGTATGGGTTTTTAACTGCATGAAAAGTGACCTTGGTTTAATGACATAACATTCCATACTATATATAAATACTGGGGTCTATCACGTTATAGGATTGACTAAAAATAAGTGTATTGTTACAGACGAACCAGGCTTCAGTGCGCCAATAGCAAACGTGACAGCACCGCTGGGTCGTGAAGCGATCCTCGCGTGCACCGTGCACAACCTCTCGACCTACAAG
Organism: Arctia plantaginis; assembly: GCA_902825455.1. Taxonomy (NCBI): domain Eukaryota; kingdom Metazoa; phylum Arthropoda; class Insecta; order Lepidoptera; family Erebidae; genus Arctia; species Arctia plantaginis. The sequence goes on from CADEBD010000304.1 coordinate 1,827,061, forward strand.
GTTTGTTACAAGAACAGTTTTCGCGACAGAGCTATGTCTGAGGTGGCGCCATTGGCATGAAATACATGTAGGATTTTTGTTAAAATGTTTGTGTTGGCTTATTTTTGAAATGAATATATAAAAAGGAACGTGCAACTACGAGTATTCCTCGCTTATTGCTACGGTTTTTTGTTTTAATATAAGATAGATATATAGTAGGCCAAAACCTCCTTTCTAAGGAGAGGCTTATGTCCAGCAGTGGACTACTAAAGGCTGTTGATGATGATGAAGATAGATATTTTCGATACAAAGCTTACTACTTTCTTAGCTATTTATTTGTAGTCTTTATTTGAGATATAAAGTAAATAAGTCTTAAAATAACTTCTAAGAAAGATACTTGACTGCAATGAATCACTTGATGAAAACTCAGCATCGAAGTTTACGGATGATTCATATTTTACATCTTGTAGAACCTAGTATTCAAACTGCTCGACTAAACTATACACAAAATTACAAAACTTAAATACCATTGAAATAGGTACTTATCCATTCAAAAGTTTAGTGTTGTTTATACTCGTAGATTAAATATGTTACGATGTTGATCTGTTTTTACATCACAGATTTAGAACTCGTCAACGGAGCCGCTACAAAGAAAACACTTCTTTATTTCTATATTATTATATGTATATCCTTTATTAAAGCGCTTTAGTTTCTTGAGTGTTTCATTTGTCTGGATTGAGAAACTTTATCGTTTGTGAACAACAACGTTTAATAGACAATGTATAAACTTTGACGCATACAAAAGCTTTTGAAAATGAGGAAAGTTGATATTGGATTTAATCGTTTTAGAATAGCAATTCAATTTGGACGTTTAGTCTCGGGTAAGAATAGGCTATGCTAACCTCACTTCGCTTCAGGAGCAATAAAGACGGAAAATAATCGTCTATCAGAGAGATTCATAAAATATCTATTAGACGGTAGTACAAATCTGTTTGGATAAAATTTTGCTACCGATTATCAAATTTTTCAACCTTAGTCGAGTGTGTTTTATATTTGACTAGCTGACCCGCGCAACTTCGTCTGCGTCTCTCAATAGTAATAAATTTTCTCCGTTTTTGAAACATTTCTTCATTGGTGCTCCGCTCCTATTAGGTCTTAGCGTGATGATATATAGCTATAGCCTTCCTCGATAAATGGGCTATCTAACACTGAAAGATTTTTTTCAAATCGGACCCGTAGTTCCTGAGATTAGCGCGTTCAAACAAACAAACAAACAATCAAACAAACAAACTCTTCAGCTTTATAATATTAGTATAGATTGTATTATATCTAAGCTTTCTACGTCATGATAACATGAGAGTACAAATCTCATTTTTCTTATTTACTACTATGAGACGATCGGCTCGATCAATGTGTTGTTCACAATTGATCAATGACCGTTTCATGTGTGTTTATAAAGTCCCCCATGACACAGGATATATCTCTCATGAGGGCGTTGCCTTTGAAAAAAAAACGTGATGTAACAATTTATACTCGCCACATTTTAACAAGCCTTAACGACCAGTAGGAGCTAAAGACATCTCAATTGCAATGTAGTAACAATGTTTTTAGCCCGTAGACAGGAACTGTAAAATTATGGGTTCTTAGAAAGGAGTATTGTAGACGGAACCATACTTTTCCATTTTAAGCATTTCAAATACAGTCAGGTGCTATAAAATAGGGCTATTAAATTTAGACATCAAAATCCAGAATAATTTTTTAAAATTGCTTCATTATAACAATTTTACGAACTTGACCTGACTTCTAAATATGCCGTACAATAAAGGGGCGAGTAACCAATATTGAACCGGCGCCTTAACAACGCCTAGTTTAACGCCTGTTGCTAGTGTAAAAAAATAGTGCCATATTGATTGAAATACAAAAGTGGTCCAATTTAAGAGCCGGTTCAATATTGGTCACTCTCCCCTAAGTACATGTGAGATAAATAGTGTGATACTAGTTTGTTAGAGGGGGCAGACGAGCAGACGGGTCACCCGATGGAAAGTGACCATCGCCGCCCATGAACGTCTGCAACTCAGGAGTCACAAACGCGTAGATAATAATAATAGTTGGTTGGTGTTCAGTAGTTTTACTTTTCAGTTTTCAAACTCTGTAATTTAATTATTCATATCTACCATATAATTGTCATTGAGGTTTGATAAATTACAGTTGAAGCTGAAAGACTTGTCTGCTCTAAGTTTTCATTAAAGTCTTCAGACTTATGAGGTTTTAAAAATAATAAAAATAACTTCACAGATCTCACACGCCGTCTGATCCCAAACTAGACAGAGCCTGTATTATGGTGATCAGACTGTTAATAAAAATACTTAAATATTTTTATAAACATTCATATTAAATTACACCCAGACAAAGAACAAATGATCGTGTTCATCACACCATATTTGTCCTGGGTGGGAATCGAACCCACGACCACCGGCTAAGCAGTCAGGGTTATTAACTACTAAACCAACAGGCCAATCATAATAAAGTTTTTGTAACCCAATAGGTCGCCTGGCTGAGAGTGGACACGCAGACTATTCTCACGATCCACACGCACGTCATTTCACGAAGTCGAAGAGTGGGAGTCACCCACAGCGATCATCGAACCTGGTTCCTGCACATCAGAGAGCTCCGAGAGACAGACAGAGGGTGGTACATGTGTCAGATTAACACTGACCCCATGAAGAGTCAGCTCGGATACTTGGATATCGTTGGTAAGTTACTATTATTATACAGCTACATTGTTATTCATATAAATGACTAAGTGACCCACTCAACTTCGTCTGGTTCTCTTAAAAGGAATACATTTTCCCCGTTTTCGCAACATTTTTCATTGATACTCGACTCCTTTTAGTCGTAGCGTGATGTTATATAGCCTATGTCCAACCTTGATAACAGGGCTATCCAAAACTAAAATAACTTTTAATTCGAACCAGTAGTTTCTGAGATTACATATAAACTCACAAACTTTACCTCTTTATAATATTAGTATAGATTTTTGTTGTATATTAGTCAATATGACGTTGTTCAATCTGCATGGAGGTTATCGTTATTAAACTTATAATGGACTAGCTGACCCGCGCAACTTCGTCTGCGTCTCTCAATAGTAATAAATTTTCTCCGTTTTTTAAACATTATTCATTGGTGCTCCGCTCCTATTGGTCTTAGCGTGATGATATATAGCCTATAACCTTCCTCGATAAATGGGCTATCTAACACTGAAAGATTTTTTTAAATCGGGCCAGTAGTTCCTGAGATTAGCGCGTTCAAACAAACAAACAAACTCTTCAGCTTTATAATATTAGTATAGATGTATAGTCTTTAATTATCCCACTATTGCCCGCCATATTTAGTCGGACCAAAAGCGTGGAACCGCAGATTTTATACGTCGTAATAATATTTGCCAACTCTTTTTTTATATTTTATATTAAACTTATTGTATATGTCCCTATTATTATTAAAATAAATAGGAGTTTTAGAGATGGCAATGAGTATTAAAAACTCATTTTACTTTTTTACTAAGTATCTTTTACGATTGTAGTTAAATATAATTTGTCACAAATAATATCATCGGCATTTTGCGTTCTATGAAAAAATATTGTTGGGGAAATGTGGTATTTTTAAGGAAAACTTCAGAAGTACTTAAAAGCTGTGTATTGAGCGATGGTCGAACAGATTGTGTCGATTAACCGACAGTAGAAAAAGTTAACAAAAAAGGTCCTTATAACTACTAACGGTTACTTTTATGTACTTGTGTGTTGCCATAAAATTCAAGCAGGCGCTGTGCTCGAACAAATATAATCTTTAAAATGCAAAGCAAATTTTGAGGGATTTATTTATTATTGCTTAATTTAGAAGTTGATATTTTAAAATAGTTTTCTCTTTGAATAAAAATTAAATCCGGATGATACAAAGTTTATGATTAAAACACATAATATATTTATGTTATATAAACTGCCGTAGTATATACAATACGAATCTGTAATATTTATAAACGTCAGATATAAGAAGATTATCACGACTTAATAACCCTCAGCTACATTCACAAGACGCCACTGTAATAATATATATTTTTTTGATATCAACATGGTCTTTTATAGCGATATCACTTAAACCTCGCTAGGAAGACACAACATATATATGCTTTAATAACAGACGACAAATATATTATATTTGAAATATATTTTTAAGGAATATTTCATGTCTACGTAAGTCTCTCTCCTCTCTCAGTCTCATCTCTGAAACTTAATATGTTACTGAAGGTTACTAAACCTTTGTTTGTTACTTGTTTATTGATAAAACTCTGTTATGAACGTTAGACATTGGCAGCTAGGGTATAATTATTTGGGGAGGAACTGAAATCACACCGTCCAGGTACTTCACAGAGTAGGCCGCCTGAGACTAGCCTCCAGAGTGGTTTTTATTGGAAACAAAATATTCTAAGAAGGGCTTTTCATATCTGCTTTATTTAATAGTAGTAGTATGAAAGTACAAAATTTTTGCTTAAATCTCGCTGTAAGTAAATAACTCTGGTAATTTAATTTTGTTCAAAATCAGTACTACGAATGAGTGCTGTATTGAGCTATCCATTTCCAGTTTTCATAGCTTTTACCAAAAAATGTTCACCTTAAAACTAAATAACCTGAAAGATCAGTCAGTTAACGGTGATAAACAAATATATTGGTAAAAGCCGATTCGTGTAAAGAACCTAGGATTTAAGGTTAAAGAAAATCTAGGTTGGTTCTTGACACGGTTTGATTCATATTGGTAACATAAAAATAAAAACTCCTGACTTAATTTTTATGCTACATGTTGCTACAAGTTGATATAAAATTTTCGTACGCTAACTCTTATTACAAAAAAAAGGTTCCATACATTTTTTTTTTGTATTTGCTTTTTGTAAACAACTTTCCAAAGTTTTCTTTAAAGATCTCGTGTTACCAATTCGATGATCACCTTTTCTATTATATCGTTCAAAATGTCATCATTTACATATTTTTCTAAGTTAAAAGAACCACTGACTATAACCACACAGTTATTGCGAAAATATCGACGTAATTCAAAATCCTTTCAGATTAAACTAAATTTAAAGAGGACAAAGATACGGTCGGAATTGATTTGAAAGATAACACACCAGTTCATCACAAATTCATTACCATTCAGTATAAAATCAATAATTTTTAATACTGTTGGTATTCTCGAAAACCAATGATTTGTTTGATTAGAACATGTTTTATCACAAAAAAAATTTTTTAAAAATCTCCAAACGAAAATAAATCATAAAATATAACAAAGTTAAAAATACACAGTTTCAACTGACAAATCTAAACTGATAAAAGTATGCTGTCGGCATATTAATTCGGTCTTAGCGAGATATATTATGAGATCACCTACTTTTAATTTATCCATTAGTGCCGCCAGATATTCTGGACCGTGGAACAAGTACAGATCAGACGGTGCGAGAAGGTGCTCCGATAAGTTTGACATGCGCAGCTACTGGTTCACCGCAGCCACAAATCACCTGGCGAAGAGAGCATCCCAAAGGCACCAAGGCTATTACCATCGCTGATGGAATACAAGGTTATTTGATGTTTTAATAAAATATTGTTGATGTTTCTGTTGCAACTTGTTTGCAAAATATTATTTCGGATATCTAGCACACAACGCCATCTAGTTTCAAACTAAACAGCTGGCACTGTGTTTTTTATACCATTATATTATTATATACAATATGTATTTATACATATGTATTTTTTATATACAATAAAACAAACTGATCAGGTGAAAGAAATATTATTGCATTTCGTAGATATTGTTATATTTAAGTTTCCAAGTTACGTCTGATATTATTTATTAATGTTTCAATCTTAAGATCTTTAACTCAAAAGAAAGACGGTTCTAGTTTCGGATGTATAAATAGGTTTTTTTTTGCGTTTATGTTACGTTATATATTTTCCACTAGTGAACCCATTCTGTAGGTATATTTCCTTAATTAAGTAAGTTCTACTCAAAAATCACAACTCTGAGGGTAGAAATTTAAGTAATGAGAATATAGCTTATAATAATTTCTCATGTTTTAGACGCTTTGAAGTTGTTGACACTATTTGAAACGTGAATGATAAAATATCTTCTTAGGACACATGTATATGTTTACTCTTCAAAAACTCAAAAAGATCTGCACCGATTGAGGTAAAATTTTGACTCGGTGTACAACCCGCTGCAAAGATTGTTTTATCTATGTTTTGTGACAGTTTTGTTACTCATTTTTCAACAACCACAATGTGCCAGAGCGAAGCGTGGCAGGGTACTGCTATTGCCCATCTAATCTAAGAGGTACCGTTTGCCGTTTCATACTTCTCACTCAATTTCAATAACCTTTTCCGTAAAACCATAGAGTCATGTAGCTATTTTTATTTTGTCGCAAGATATACAATTCTTAATGACTACATTTATATCTTTGAAACAAAGCAACATAGGCAATTTATACACAATAGATTTTTTTTTCAAACTTAATTTAAGTCACGTAGTTATGTCCTTTACAGTAGTGTTGCGGCTCTTCAAATTCACTTAAACACTATTAATCATTAAAATGTATCAAAAATCAAATCTATTAATAACGATTAATTTTCAGTCCAGGCGTCTTAAAGTGTTTGATAATAGTTAAAATTCATCTGACATCCAAATTTCAACGAAAACGCATAATTAAAATTAAAAGTATGTAAGTTAATGTAATTTTAAATAAATCTTTGTAGACAAAATCGCTCGTATTCAAGTCTAGTGTATACTAAGATTTACTAGTAAAACCTATGATCTGTCATGACACGGACTTTTATAGTAACATAAATCTGTAAAACTGTAATCGATTAGTACATACTAAGAAATGATATCGAAATCTCTTAAGAATCAGATATTTTAGTAATCGATTTCTTTTGACCCCATCGCTATACTTCAATCTGTCAGAACTGTCAAACGGTACTCTTAGATTAGATAATATAATAATAATAATATTATACCACATTCACACAACGCCATCTAGTCCCAAACTAAGCAGAGCTTGTACTATGGGTACTAGACAACTGACATAAATACATTTCGACGTCCCTCGCGAATAATCTGGTAATGACCTATTACGGGGTTTTTCATGTTATGAGTTTTTCGGCATCTAGAAGTTAAAATACACCATGTAATTATTTTTCAGAATTTTTTATCTTTTTTTACGAAGATATGAAAAACTACGCGTATATTCCATAAAAAAAATATTAAAATGTATTTTAAACAAATAATATGGTTTTAGATCTTTACGAAAAAAAAATATCAATATGATTTGACAGTAAAATTACTTTACGGTATTATTCGGGTAAATAGTTTTCTACCTTATTTATGTAACATTTTATTGTTATGACTATTACTGTTTATTCGAATAGTTTACTTAAGTATTATTTACATTAAAAGTTCATGCACACAAATGTTTGACTCGAATCTCGAATCGAACCCGCGACTTTTAGAATTGCAGTCCGTTACACAAACCACTACGCCATCCGGTCATCGTAGATGGATTATAGTATTAAATAATTTAAATACTGATAAAGTAATTACGTTAACTAAGCGAATATAACACTCTTCGTAAAGCAATAACCGTTTTGCCAAGTGAGTTATATCGAAATGCTGACATTATTTTATGGTTTCTCAATCTAAATCCTCTTGTAAATGAATTAGTCTCTCAACTCCTTTGAGGGTCTCTTCAAGGGCTTGACAGAAGGAACTTCATAGATACTCTTGCTTATAGTTCACTGTGAGTACTTAGACGCTGAATCAAGTTTAAGTTTATTAAGTTGAACTGTTCCATAGTTATAGCTTGCATAAGCTCATAAGAACTTGTGAGTACAGCTGCGTTCATCGTTACTGATGGTGTTCATACATAATAATCCTCGTGTTTTATAAGTCAACATCTATTGAATAATTTGTTAAATTGTGGTAAGATTTCGATGCCAATAAACGCTAGTTTAAGTTGGGCTTAAATGTAGGCGTTGCAATTTTTTTTAAGTTAAGAAAATCTAATATTAAATAAACAGTTAATTTGTATTAATACTTAATACTATCACATTTATTTATCAAACCTCCTTTCTAAGGAGAGGCCTATGTCCAGAAGTGGACTGTTATAGGCTGTTGATGATGATGATTATGATGATCACACATTATACTCGTATACCTTTTAATAATTGATATCGGCCTCTGTAACAATTTATATAATTTCTAATTTTATGTTCATTGGTACAAAATTTTCGTGTAACACTTTAAAAAATATATTACATTTGATACAATATTATTAATAAAACAATATTCTTGTATAATCTTTAAATAGTGATCTAATAATATTTAGAGTTAAGCTCGATGCTTTTTAAGTAAACTGCGACTGCTGTGCTGAGGTTCGATTCCCGAGTCGGACCCTATGTTTGTATGATCCGCAAATATTTTTTTCGGAATTTGGGCGTTTTCTATGTATAACATGTATGTACTTCAAAAAATAATAATTACATAAGTATTCTATCAGTAAATCTAGCTTTCATAGTACAAGCTTAGTTTAAAACTAGATGGCGTTGTGTATTAGATGTACGAAAATATTATTATGATATTTTTCGTAGGCCTAATACAATCTATAAAGATTATTTATACGGTATCCGTGGTGGATATTCAGCACTCACGAATATGGCTAGTAAGGCCGATCCAAGAGCGGCAACCTCGATCACAGTGTGCTTTACATATTAAATAGAAATCGCCTTTGTCGGCAAACATTAGTGCTAACTAAACACAATGTAACGAGTGCCTAAGCGTTAGTGAGGCAATTCAGCTCCTTGTTACAACTCTCTGCCATACTCTCTGCTTCCATTCCAATCTAATGTTTTTTAAGACAATCTCCGCACTTGGAAAATAAATATACTGTGTCCCGGGGGACTTTACAAATATTCATGAAAGAGGCATCAAAAACAACCACACTCAGATCAACAATTTGTGAGTCACACAAAGTGTTGTCCCATATGGTGATCGAACCCAGACTACTCAGAGTACTTAGTATAAGAAACGGCGTGTTACATGCTGTTATTTCAGCGAACTTGTAGTCTACTGAAAATTACGGCTAGTAAACTTATAAGAAACTTTCTATGTAGAGAGACCTTGAACACGCAGAAACCAACCAAAATTGATGATCGTTTTAAACCCTAAACTTTAAAGGACTCTCCCTATATTTATTCAGACGTGGCCTACATTACAGGGCCGTGATTCTAGTAAAATTGTAGGACACAGTTTTAATGATAGATCGAAAACTTAAATTAACGAGGTTTTCTTAGAATTTGGCCTTACTAATTGTACAAAATATATATACAAAGTCACAGGTCACGCAGGGTCGTACTATTTTTACAATTGATGGATTTATAAATGTTATAACGAGATATTCTATTTGTAGATTTAGCGGGAACGACTGTTTAGTTTTACTATGTATGTAACTAATACTAAATTGTTCAGCGAAGCCAGTAAAATATAATTATTACTTATTGATGCTTACATGTGTCAAATTATAGAAGGAAGAATTGATTTCCATGATAAATATAGCGCTAGGGAAAACTGATTTCACAGGGGTAGTCAACTACCCGCCGTAGATGGTCCGAGGTACGTCGGGGCACCAGGGATTTCCTTTCTAGGGTACACCTGGTTCCCCTTTCTAGGGTACACCTGGTTCCCCGACTACTGGTACCTTAGATGGCGTGCAGTTTTAGTCGGTTCGAGTCCGACATTGCCACCGGTAAGTGGTATCCGAGGGGATTTGCGCACAGAAAAAAAAATCGAAAACTGATTGAATAATAGAAGGAATTAAAAATAAAGTGCAGTATTGACATAGCTTTTACTCAACTGGTTAGTATTTTTTGTTTTGTTTAATAGGACATTGAACAGTTACACGTTAGGTAGTAGCCAATTCTAAATTAGAGTAAATAATCTATTAAGTGAACGTGCAACCCACACCAATATCCACGAACTAAAATTTAAAGTAATGAAGTGTAAATCGTGCATATTTTACACTTTTATATAGATTTTTTTTTATATAGATGGAACTTAAGCATAATGAGAAAATTTAAAGATTTGAGTTGTTGCAATTTTGAATTTTGTGTCTCATATATATATAGTTTGTAATCATTTAAATATTTAACAAAGTATTTATGTTATAGTAACATCGTATGAAGGACCTGTACTTAACATAAGTCGGGTGACAAGACAACATGCAGGCGCATACCTATGTATCGCCTCCAATGGTGTTCCACCTACTCCAAGCAAGAGAATCATGCTCACCGTACAGTGTAAGTAAAAGTAAAATTATATAATACCGATATATGTATTTCTTATTTCGTGTTTCTAACTTTAAAAATGACGAATTGCCGTTCCACTGCTCTTTCCTTATCATACACGCTCTTCCCACCCTCTCAGGAAAGAAATTTTCAAAAATCTTTATGTATATATATGAGAATATCAAAGAAAAGGCCAACTAGGACAGCTTAAAAGAGCAAGCAGTTAACAGACGAGTGATAAAGAAGAATGGAACAACAAAACTCAATGTGACGACTTCAAATCAATTTAAGAAAAGATGTCTGTCTTCAACTCACCTTGTGGAGAGCGGCAATGAAGGAACAAAACAAATTTATCACTAAAATTATAAATGTGAAAGGGAATATTTTTGCATAATAATTTGTTATGCTTTTATACCTTGAAATCGAACTCGAACAGTATGAAAATTTTGCAACCTTTTATCAACGCTACAGACAGGACAAAGGATATTTCTTCCAGACAAAAGTATTGGTCCTCATTGGTCCTGTATTGATCAAAGAATTATACATTCATGAGAGCGAAGCCACGGGAAAAAACTAGTCAATTCTATATTATTCTAAGTGTCATCTCGTCTCATCAACAGCCTTTAACAGTCCAGTGCTGGACATAGGCCTCTCCTTAGAAAGGAGGTTTTGGCCTACTATACCGAGCTGGATAGACGAGTTGGTATAGGTTGTTTCAAGTTTTCCTTTTCTTTGCAGTGCGGTTGTCCTGAATAGTTTGTTCCCTTAGTCGGCTGGCACTCCATATTCTTCATAATCCGTCATCACACGGATAATTCATCACCATCATCATCAACAGCCTTTAATAGTCCACTGCTGGACATAGGCCTCCCCTTAGAAAGGAGGTTTACGGATAATTCATATTAAGTTATAATTTTTTTACGCAGTTCCACCGGTGATAACAATAAGAAACCAGTTGGTAGGCGCAGCGCTTGGCAGTGAATTGGTTCTGGAGTGTGAGACTGAGGCGTACCCTAAGCCAGTTAGCTACTGGAGTCGAGATAATGGTGATATAGTTCCTGTCGGTAAGTCGTAATTAGTAATTGTTGACAATACTTTAAGTCTTCATTTTTTAAGGTAACGGTGTTTCATAAAAGAGGGTCGAGGACCCTCCATACAGTGCACAAATAGGAATAGGAAAAGAAGAAGAAACAAACATAACAAAATATTTTTTCTTAAAATTTGAATCGGAATACGTGTGTGTGTATATAGAATGTCTTTAAATATTATCTTAAAATACCAATAGTAGTATTTATGAAAATATGTAATAAGGTTTAGACGTCCCGGCCGACGTTAGCTCAATTTAGATACCTTCGACCTTAACGTACTTGAGCTGTTATTACACTGCATAAGCAATAACCTTTTTCCTCAATTGCTTTAGCTTTTTACCTACCTTCTTTTTATTTAAAATACAACCAATTTTTTCCTATTTCAAATCCGAAGAGCCGCGTTGACATCAATATAGGTTACCCTATTACTACCTCTTCGTGTACATCGGCGTGATGTTTGCGAACATGTATGTATTTATTGAATAATGTATTTACATCATACACGTCGTTTAATGCAATTAAAATTAATATCATAACTATTCTATGTACAATAAAATATACATTATAGTGAATAGTTATGTTTTTTTTCAAATTCAGTGAGCGAATTAAATTGATCAATAAAATAATGCTTCAAAATCGTTGATATCTGTTGACTTAATAGCCTTTTTTTCAAAAGAATCCAGGAAAATCTATAAGGTTACATAAGTACCAACTTATATGAAAGAACACAGAAAAATACAAACATTACTTGTAATATTTACCCAGTAAATGTTCCATAAAAACCTTATTGTTCTAATGTTTTATTTTATTCCTTATTTTACGAAACCTTTTTTTCGAATAAAAAGCTCCTTCCTATCTTAACACAGCATGGATTTATAAAAGCCTTTAAAACGTCTAGCTAATGTATCCTGCCCGCATTGGATTTACCGAATATTCGACCGCTTACCTCTGCGTTCTAAATTAGTTACGTTACGTTTAGCACCCTCTAAAACCGAATACGTTTTGTCCACATTGTGTCTACGTAGTTACTAGTATCATAAGAACCAACTGTAACATTTCGTTGCGAATCTTCCATTTATTATACTCATTTATATCTATACAAATTAATTAAATTGCAGTGTCTGTTTGTAATATCATAATAATAGATTTTTCTTGATGCTGACACGGTTATTTAATGTTTAATGTATTTTGTAAAGTACCAGACACAGGATTTATTCCTAGTACGGAAGTAGTCTTTTTTTAAAGAAGAGTTAAAAGAAGAGGATTTGCACGATACCTATGCCTAAAAACCAGTTTAAATATTTTTTGTCTGCCTGTTTGTTCCGGGTAATCTTCAAAACGGCTTGATTGATTTTGATTATATTTTACTACCAGGTAGCTGTCTATATAAGGAGTAACTTAGCCTATTTTTTCTCTTCGAATCGAACCCACTAAGGCTTTTCAAATTTCATACGAACGAAGATGCGGGCACCAGCTAGATGTTTAATTATAATTAACATGTTCTTTGTTTACTTATGTATTTTTGTTAGTTTAATGTTTTATGATTTTTTATTTGGTACTTTTAATCTTGTGGTATTCGGTATTTAAGTAGAATTTTGTCATTCTCGAAGTGAGCGAGTACTATGTAAGTGTGGCGATCGTTTACGCATAGATTTGAGTTTTTTATTCATTTCTGTGACATAAAGACAAACGTAGAACATAATTTCCATAAATCATTTCTGTAACTATTTATAGCAACCCCCTACTATGCAACTTCTAATGGTCACCTATAACCCGAGAGTTACGAGTGTATCGTCGGTTTTTGTTGTTTATATGTTATAAGAGTAACTATTTCTCTATCTATATAAGTTTTCGGATACTAAGTCTCTTTGTGCCAGTGACAAGCAGAGCAGTAACCTACCTACATACCGACGTATACAGTCCACTTAGTATAGAAGTCCACAATAATTTGTAAAAGCAGTATTAAAAAGTTTATCATACTGTTTACACGTCTCGTCATTTATGAAATTCCCTACAACAAAAAGTGAACCTTATTGCAAAGTCCAATGGTTTTTTTTCAGATAAGATAATACTTTCATGGAAACTTCATACAGTTAGTGCAAAATATAATAAAACAAAAAAAAATAGAAAATCTTTATCATTATCCAATTAATCTACTGCAAAAACCATAAGTTATAATGAATAGAAATTTAAGTATATTATCTTAAGTATATTAACGGGTCTGTTTGTCTAGTGGTTAGTGGCCCTGACTGTTAAGCCGGTGGTCGTGGATTTGATTCCCACCCAGGATAAATACTGTGTGATGAGCGCGGTCATTTGTTCTGTGTATGGGTGTAATTTCTTTATAATATATAAGTATGTTTATCAGCAGTCTGGTTACTATAGCACAGACTCTGCCTAGTTTGGGATCAGACAGCCGTGTGTGAGATGTGTGAGGTTATTATTTATTATAAATAGGACTGTTAAAAGAATATAATTAACAAGACGATATCTGTTTCAAATTTTATCTCGTATTCGGAACAAGGCTTAAATAACTGCTGCCGCACGCTACGATCTCCACACCGAAGTTTAGCTCTCTTAGTCCGTAATTAAAGGTATTTTGAACTTCGTCGGAGCTATATCGACCTTTCGCCGTTTGCCTACTTTGGTCTTTACCGATAACAAACACGCTTAATATTTTACCTTTCTGAGATTTAGAAACTTAAAACTTTCCTTCTCTGAAGCGTTATATAAAGTTTATTAATTGCTGAGGCGTATAAGATTTGTGTCAAGGCTTTCAGTTCTCGTTATCTATACTAATCTATACTAATATTATAAAGCTGAAGAGTTTGTTTGTTTGTTTGTTTGTTTGTTTGTTTGAACGCGCTAATCTCAGGAACTACTGGTTCGATTTGAAAAATTCTTTTAGTGTTAGATAGCCCATTTATCGAGGAAGGCTATAGGCTATATATCATCACGCTAAGACTAATAGGAGCGGAGCACCAATGAAGAATGTTTCAAAAACGGAGAAAAATTATTACTATTGAGACGCAGACGAAGTTGCGCGGGTCAGCTAGTAAAATATATTAGTGCTTAGTCACTTGTTATCAATTTTAAGCTCGTTTGTTGATGAGTGACATTTGAAGCCTACAAGGCGTTTCGAAGCATCCCGTATTGTAATCAAACAAAAAAGAACTGTAAGTAAATATATTAGAGAGTTGAGATCAAGGATGCAAACAGAAAAAAAGGTTTATTTAGTGTAAATATGTAAAGATAAGTTACAAATACATTGAGAATTATGTGCTGAGCTACAATGATTATATAGACTGCATAATTTGTTTTAAAGGATTTTTTATTCGGTACACTGTGTACGGCTTCGGTTCTATTTTAGAATCGTCCATAGGGTGTGACCCGCGACTCAAATAAAATCTAACCCCGTTAAATTGCAACAATAATTTGTATAAAAAATTTCTTGTATACAAATTTCTTAAATCTGATTTCCTAAACACTTTTTTGTCTAAATAATGTGTGTTTTACTTTTCTTTTATTCCTTTTTTTTTGTATATGACAAGGTAGACGGGTCTGTTGAGATGGTGGTTTCTGAGTCTGATTGTGTCGCCGGAGGTCGTTTTCCCCCCTGGATTGTGTCTGGGTGTGATTTATCTACTTTAAGTATGAATTTAAAAATATATAAGTATGTTTGTCAACAGTCTGGTTACGATAGTACAGGCTCTGCTCTTCACTTTTACCTTTATTTACTCTACAAATGTGCCTAAATAACGTAAGTAATATGTACTTAGTAGCTTGGTTGTTTAAAAAACCTGGATCTCTTTCTACATTTTATAACAATAATACAAGATGAAAAGCTTATTAAATTTAATATTTAAATTGAATGGAAAATTTAATTAAACTCGCTTCACAAGTAGACACAAGATTGTTGTACTGTGCACGTCAAAGTGCTTGAATATATCTCATTCGCTTTAGAGCTACAGAGAATTCGAAGTGCACGAATCATTTGGGACTGTAGATGCTGTTAGGAATTCATCCAATGTTCATGTAACGAATACCTTTATTATTCAAAGCGCAACAAAGAGAGCTATTCGCACAATTAATAATCTCAGTTATAGGCAGTCACTGAAGGCAGTTTAAAGGAACTGGTATCATGACATTCGCATTTTAATATTATATATAAAAACAATTTGTGTGCGTAAAGAAAAATATTGATTTATTCACAAAGTTTAGTGACATTTATAAAAGAAACACTAGAAATAAAGATAATCTCGTGTTATCAACCACTAGACTATAAAAAGTAAGCAAGTCTTTTCGATGTCAGGGTGTACGATTCGATAATGAGATTGCAAGCCAATTCCATAATGTAAAAAAAACTAAAACTATGTGAAAAGGATTACTACACGATTACAGATTATTTAGATGACAAATTTGATTGGGATTGATGCTGCTCACTCTCACATTTGCGTTCCTATCATTGCTGTTATGTTTGAGAGTGGTGGATATTTAATTATTTATTTTTCGTATTTTGTGTGTTTTAAATTTGAATTTTATTGTTTTTTTTTTGTTATTTTTTTTTGAAGTTTGTTAATGTGAGTATAGTGTAGGCTTGTAATGTTAATTCATATTTCAGTAACTTTCTGGTGGTTTTGAGTATTCCCACGGCCTACTCAAATATCCGCCTTTGTGTCGAACTTCGAGTTGTTGATCTTTACCAATATCGGTTAAGCAACACGATGGCTGGGGCCTGTATACCGTCTGTATTTTTTTTTTTCAAAAACTTTAATCACACTTTAAGATTTACATTTGTTTACATTTTCTCGATTCGCCAAACTGTTCTAACAGTTTGTAGGCGTTCCGCTCAATTTATAATAACCTAAGTACTTAAATGCTAGTTTATAAATTCCTCCTACAACGGTGTACTAACTCAACAAACAAAATAATTTCAAGACAAACAATACATAAATATGTGTACCCTGACTATTTCCTGGGTACCTGCTTCCCTATTTATGTACGCGTTTTAATCTATTGTCATATCCAAACATTTCTTTTAGTCTTAGTTTTAGTTTAAACTTACATTTTATTTTCTTGTCCTCCCTTAGTATTTGATATTTATTACATAACTTTGGTACTACATACTTCCTGGTCCTTTCCCCATAATAATTATTTACTTTTAACTGCTCTAATTTTCCCTTCTTTATTACTCTGACACTGTAATGATATTTTTTCTTTATCTTATACTCTTCACTATAATATGATTCTAATGCTATTAAATATTTAACTTTTTCATTGACTGGTATGATGGCACATTCGGAAAATAACTTATTATAGTCGTCTTTGTGTTTTTTCCTATTTCTTTTATCTACTATTATTTTTAAAAATCTTAACTGTATCTTTTTAATTTCCTCTATATACGTTTTAAATGTTAGTCCGTAACAGCTTAGCCCATAACTAATAATTGAATCCGCTAGTGCATAGTACACCATAAACAAAGTACGTCTGTCTAATATTCTTTTGAGGATGTAAAACTTACTTAGAACTGACCTTAATCTATTACATACCAATTCTATGTGTGGTCTCCAGCTAAATCTATTATCTATTATCAACCCCAAGTACTTAATGGTGGTAACTAACTCCAATTATGTATGAACAGCCCCACTCAAAACTATGGGAATTTCTTCAAAAATCTACCCAGACCCTATACGGTACTCGCACAGTTTTATTTACCTTTGTTTACGTGCTAAAAAAAAATACACCTCTGTGGTTTGTTTCGGCGTGTCTTCCCATAGTGAGTATTAGGAAATGCCGCCTCCTTCTAGGCGTAAAGTCCGACTTGTAAAAATACCTGAAAAGATTTACTTACAGAAATACATATATATATATATATATATATATCATTTATCAAGGAATACTAACCCTAGTATGTATGTGTATTCAATAGTAGGTATGATTAAGTATTTTTTCACAACCTGCCACGCTTTGATGTGGCACTTTGTGATTATATTGATGAGTAATGAGGAACACAACTGGCGGAAAGAATAAATAAAAAACAATATTTGAAGCAATTTGTATATCATGTCAAAATAAGGGCTTAATCGGTGCGAACTCCTTGAGTTTTCACAAGCCATCCATCTTAACATTTTTATAAATACGGAAGATAAATATACTTACATATGTATACATACATGTTATAGATAAATTACACCCAGACATAGAACAAATGTTTATCATCATGTGGGAATCGAACCCACCACCTCTGACTTAGCAGTCAAGATCAATAACCACTAGACAAGCAGGTCAATCAGTCCTAAATAGATCAATATTATAGATAAATTACATCCAGATACAGAACAAACGATCGTAATCGATCGATCGTTATAAAAATTGTTTATTTAGAGCATTCGAAGTGACGCCAATTATCCTTCAACTTCACCAGTAAAAACTGTTCAAATATTCAACCGAAATCACGGATGCGTATATATTGATTTTCCAATTTTCACTAAAAATCGTTCACTTACCGCATTGTATATTTGTAATAAACTTAAATACATTTTCATGTTTAGGGGGAAGCCTGGAGCCGCAGAAGATAGATGGATCATATCGATCAATGCTGCGGCTCGCCATAAGGAGGGTTGCGAGCTCTGATTATGGGACCTACAAGTGTGTTTCTAAAAATTCCCTGGGTGACACCGAGGGTACCATTAAATTATATCGTGAGTAAATTAATATATTTATAAAAGAAGGATGAATAAGGATGAATAAAAGCTTTGTTGTGTATGTTTAAAAAGGGTGTATGCCTATTTTTACTACATCTAGTCTTCCGGCTTTGATATGTGGATTTAATATATTTAAGAATCCTTTAATTCTCGTCTGATTAATTTCGTTGCGAGTTCCAAGTCCATTAATTTTTTTGTGGGACTTCCCGAGTGTCATAACTCGGTGTGTTTGTGGGTTATTGTTGTTGATTCTGGTGTACAGGATTGACTATGGTGGGCGTGTGGCAATGTTTAGTTACACTAAAAAGAAAGAGGTGTGTATGTTTGGCAATTGAAGAATGAAAAGTCAAGTTTTTAACTTCAAATTTATAAACCCGCAACAAGAGCCAAATGCCGATGAATCGCCGAGTGACGACTAATCAGTGTCGTTATCGCTAAGTGGTGAGCATGTATTTACACACATGTGAGCCGTATCTGAATACCTAGTTATTATCGTGAACATTTGTTTCCTTTGAAGCGGATAAACTTACCGACAATTAGCCGAGCGAGGCGAGCATTAACAATCGTTGCTCGGATAATAACAATTACCCATCCCCATACTTGCTATTAGGCGAATAATCGGCATGTCACTAGGCGGTTCTCACGTGTCTGGTAGAGGCTTAAGAAGAAAGGTTTAGAAATATGTAAATGTATACATTTATAAAAATGATAACTATCAAAGTAGGTTCCAATCAAAATAAGGAA
Source organism: Arctia plantaginis (assembly GCA_902825455.1). NCBI lineage: Eukaryota > Metazoa > Arthropoda > Insecta > Lepidoptera > Erebidae > Arctia > Arctia plantaginis. The sequence goes on from CADEBD010000304.1 coordinate 1,845,949, forward strand.
GTAAAGTTCCAATGAATGAAAAAAGTAACTTTAACTTACTTGTAGTAGATGCGAAAAATGATCTGATGTGAAAAACATATCTGGTATTTAATCATCGACAGCCTTTACTAGTCCTCTGCTGGACATAGGCCTCTCCTTAAAAAGGAGGTTTTGGCCTACTATACCACGCTGGCCAGACGGGTTGGTATAGGGTTTGTTTCAAGTTTTCCTTCTCTGATGAATAGGATGAATGAAACTGTATTCTTAATCGGTCACCACACGGATAATGTTTTAATGCCTGTATTAAATTATTATCATAAATAACAATTAATTATAGACTATTTTCTTAACCTAATTTGTTCTCTAAAGGTAATTCTTTATCTGATCATAAGCCATTTAAACTGTAGTAACGAAACCCACACAAAATGTTTTGAATAGAATTTAGAAAGGCTTAAGATCCTTTCACCGGGAAATTATCTTAAATGTTATCGTCGTAACTAACTTATATAATCACGATTAATTGGAATTTCTTTCATACAGCCATGCCGGTCCCAGCGATGGAGAATAGAAATGGTAATTATTAATACATTTTGAATGCTTCCTATGTCCTGAAGTGAAATATTAAATTGTTTTGTTGTTGTTTTGACAGTTGTTCAGCGATTAAATATCATGGCCGATAAGTCATCGGAAAGCACGCCCTTTGGTACACAAGGTACGTATTAAATGCCGATTGTCTGTTAACTTGTACTGTCCGAATAATTATATGAACCAGTATTTATGGTATAAATTATGATGAACATAATGTGGTATTTTTTGTAGAAATATTTTTTACATAAAAATATGATTCTGTTTTTTATTCTTAACGCAGCTTAATTGCATTGTAATGTGGAACGCTAAGTTAAAACTTTTAGTATTTAGTCAAGCTTTATCGATTAATCGAGTTTTAAATTTCATCATGTTGAACTCGGACTATTCTCAAAAAATTCTCATAATTTTTTTTTACACGTTTAAAAAAATTGTACTCAAATTAATTAATCTATAAAAGCTTTTAAAGCTGCTAAACATGTTAGGCATACATTAAAATATCTTAATTAGGGGCGTATATTTTATACAATTAGCCTCGTTCCGTTTGCTTTGTTACGGGTTCTATTTAGTTTATTAAAATCTCTCTAGGAGTACGAAATTAAAATTTCCTTTTTGCATTGAAACTCCCAGCAAACAACAAAAATATTTTGTTCGCTAATTAGTAAAATGTTTTCAGATTTCAGGTTACAAGATTTCAACAGGGCATCCTCGAAATATCATTGCCGCTGTGGTTTTTTGTTTTCATTAGTTATTTTAATCAAGATACCGATATCTTGGGAATGATTTTTATAGGCGAATAAGAAAATAAATAAATTATACATTTCCGAACAGTACAATCGCTTGAACGGGAGTATCGCTTTGAAGTTGTATAAATTCTCTATGTTAGCCTCGAGTTATATTTTGCAAATGAATAATTTAATTTTTATATGACGGTTTAGTAATTTGACTACAAATTTAAGACGAACTTCAAAAGAAATGAAACCTTTTGTAAGTGGTTGATTGTATTCTATGCTTGTAAATGTACCTAATATGTTCGAATACTAATGAATCGAATATCGTTTATATAACAACATTTCACACGTTACATATTCTCTTAGAAATAAATGAATAAAAGCAATTTGGTTAGTTTTATCATAATGAACATATCAGTTACTTTATGTATTCTTTCGGGTAAATTGAAAATTATTTGTAAATTTTGTAATAGAAAACAACAAAACATATCTCTTAGATTTATATATAGGAAAGTTGTATATGTAAGTTATTTTAGAAGAATATACTTGTTAATTATGTCAGAATATTGAAAGTATTAATAAATATAGACTGAGTTTCATGAATAGGCTTGTATATATAAAGTATAAAGCATCGTCTAGATAATGTATAGATATGCTTAAAATAAGTGGGCAATCTGTTGAAGGCAGTCAATTACACGGGCATAATGACGAATAAACATGGGATCAGTTCGTTTATTGCTTTTATATTAGGAAAGTAATTTCCCGATCTCGTGTTACATAAATGTATGAATGAGTCACGTTTATATTACTTAAATCGTACGCATTTCCTCACTAGCCTTCGTCAAGATTGATGTATGGAGGTAAGAAGAGGTGTGTATGTTTATTTGAACCTACTTCTGAAAAGGAATGGTTATAAATAACAGTATTTTTATACTAAAATGTGGCATGTCTTCTTGTGCGCTTACATATCTTCTTGTAAACATTTGTGATAGTCTTAAAAGTAATCTTGTGAGTGGAAGTGGGGAAAAACCAATAAAATCAGAGGTAGGTTAAGAGCGTATTGGCTCTTTCATACACACTTTTTCTTATCAATTCCTATGTACTTTAATGTATGTGCATCGCAGTATAAATATGATGTTTCAGAAAGGTCTATCCTAGTGTCCTAGTGTCAAAATTCAGTTGTATCGCGGACCACTACTGCTTTCTGTAAAAATAAATGATTATTAATTTAATTTAGCTTTTATTTTCAAACCCTGAAGTAAAAACCATCATACGAGTATATACATAAATCCTATTTAAAAAAAAAAACAACTTTCGCACTAGGAATGTATCCTGTGTCGCAGGAGACTTTACAAACATACATGAAACGGACACAAAGAACACCCAGACTCAGAATGAAAAAAAAAACTGGATCACACAAGTGTTGCCCCATGTGTACATCGAACCCACAACAATCAGCGCAGTAGGAAGCTGCGATTTGACGATGAGATGGTTTATATTAGCAAAAATAAAAAAAAATGATTTTTGTAATTGACGAATAAGTATAAAAAAAAACGATGACTTTGAAATTGCAGATTTGTTAAAAAACATGTATACAAAAATACCATAGTATTACATAGCGAAATCTATCAGAAATAGTGCAACTACAACTCCTTGAAGTATATAGGTCGACGTAACCAGTAAACCTGTTTGTTATGCATGTAAACAAACACACATGGTTATTCCTCATTCCCACCAGCTGCCCTATTACATTCGTGCTTCGTGTCTCTATTCCCTACTTCAAATCCCCTCTAATTATATATATTCTCACACCTCAGTCCAGGTAGGCAGATGGGATCGAGGAGTAAAAGCAAATGTCATTTTTCTACTTAATCCTAAGTACACATGACTGTGCCCTTACGTACTCTGCTATCCTCTATTCACACTAAAGGTTCGTTGGAAAAAAAATCTGGGTTGAGCTCGCCTTTGTATTGCTATAATTGAAGCTACATTAATAACTACTGTATGCACATCACACATCACATCACATCAACAGCCTTTACTAGTCCACTGCTGGACATAGGCCTCTCCTTAGGAAGGAGGTTTTGGCCTACTATACCACGCTAGCCAGACGGGTTGGTGTAGGGTTTGTTTCAAGTTTTCCTTATCTCTGCAGTGCTGTTGTCCTGCGTAGTTTGCTTCCTTAGTCGCCTCTTACGACACCCACGGGATGAATAGGCGTGGTGACACTCTGTATTCTTAATCCGTCACCACACGGACGTATGCAATAAAGAATAAATGTAATGAAATTAAACTAGGTCCTCTCAGCAAACATGCATATTAAACATACAGATAGAGAAGCTCAAAATGTTTTTTTTAATAACTGTACCTTGTAAAACTTTGTTCGTAAGTATAAAAACACCATGCCTTTGTTTGAAGACAACATATTACACAAGAAATGTTAAAAGCTGCTTTGTGCAAGCTCGCTATAACATTATTCGTATGAGAAGATCGTAAATTTTCTTGGAAACTTGTGCACCGTAGAATTATTCTACGTCTCTTGCACACTACTTACATCATAATTCTAATATCATGACATTTAATGATTATCTCGTTAAGCTCTCTAAGCTATATGACTTAATATTTTATGATAACTGAACTTACGTGTAATGATGGATTAAGAATACGGAATGTCACTACCCCAATTCATCCCGTGGGTGTCGTAAGAGCCGACCAAGGGTGCTAAACAACGCAGGACACCAGCACTACAAAAAGAAGGAAAACTTGACACAAACCCTATGCCAACCCGTCTGGCCAGCGTGGTATAGTAGGCCAAAACCTCCTTTCTAAGGAGAGGCCTATGTCCAGCAGGGGACTCTTAAAGGCTGTTGATGATAATGAATAATTTATACAAGCAGAGATACAGAATATCAACAAGGACCATTTCTTTTTTTTATTGTATAGGGGGCAGCATACGTAAGATCTGATGGTAAAGTAACTGCCGCCAAACATGGAAACCTGAAATTCGAGAGACACAAGTGCATCGTCGCCCTTTTTGTCTCTCTCCCATTATCAAAGGGAGAGGGGATTAGGGTTCCGGTAACCCCAATTACTACTTAAAGAGTGGGCTGTGAGGCCGTCGTACCATTCCGGTCAAGCTAGACTAAACATGGAAATTATTGCTACTTTAAAATCATATTTATTTGATGAAATGATTTTTTTAAGTCACAGCGTTTTCACATGTGATTATGATTTTGACATAGACCAAGATAAATGGCATTTTAATCGATCAAAATTATTTCTATCGAAGCTTACAACCTTTTTTTTAGATTTAGACAATTAAGTAGCAGTGGTTTTGTAAATCAGTCGCAGATGTGATGATATGATTTATTAATTATATGACTTATCACATGTGATTGTGATTTTATTCCACCTCTAAGCTAGACCGTTTTGTAGCGAAGGAGGCAAACTAGGCCCCACTTTGGCAAAAACAGGTTTGTTCAACCTTCTGGCTGGCAGAGCCCACAGTAGAATAAAATAATTATTTAAGTACTTAGTTTCAGTCAGATTGTATTATCGTAGTCTGCGATCTCTCATAGACAACCAGGGTGGTTTTACTGTGTAGTAAGTACTTAGGTACTTACATGGTGCAACAACTACAAACTTATGAGCAAAATAATAAAATAGGTAATACACACACATACGTATACAAATTGGCCCCGAAGAAGCTCGGTGTGCTGTACAGATCGAGGCAGTATCTCACTTTAGCCAAACGCCTTCAGCTCTATAAGGTAGACGCAAGTCCGGCCGCATATGGAATACTGTTCTCATCTCTATGGAAAGCACCTCAGTACCAGCTTCTCCCTCCCGCAGCCAACGAAGAGTGACTCGAATCGTCGATAGCCCAAACATGTCTGATCGGCTCGATCCCTTGGCGTTACGTAAAGATGTGGGCTTCACTCTGCATTCTCTATCGCGTGTAACATGGAAAGTGCTCCGAGGAATTGTTCGGACTAATAACAGCCGCAACCTTCAAAAGTTTTCATCCTCATCACCTGGATAGTGGGCGCTCCACTACTGTGCACTTTCCGATACACTTTTTGCCCTGCACAACCAATCTGTTTAACGGGTTTTGATTTGTGGTATTTCCGGACTGATACGACCTTCAAACCTTCAAGAAAAGATCGTACTCCTTAATAAAAGGACGGCAACGCGTTTGTAACTCCTGTGTTGCAGATGTTCATGGGCGGCGATGGTCACTTGTAATCCGTCTGCTCGTTGTGGTAGAATAGAATATCATATTATATGTAGTATAAACGTATAAATTGAACTTAATATCATACTTTCTACTCTATCGAATGTAATTGTAAATATGTAATTCTATCGAAACGTTGAGTAAACAACAGCAGATAAGGTTATTGTACCTTGTGCTTATTGTCTCAACATCTAAAATATTCAACCATGAAAGTTAAAAAACAGTATTATATACTCTCAGAATACAAAATATATATTTCAGGTATTATTTCAAAAGCTTTATTTACAATGTCTGTACCTGCGGCACATAAAGGCTAATTACCTGTACACAGATGTTGATTATCCTGCCTCAGACAGATCATTTCAAATATCTTATGGTTAACCCTTTGAAATATAATAGGCGATGTTTCAATTAATTATTTGCCTTCAGGCTGTTATGTTATATACAAGGATATAACTTAATATGTTTTACATTAGCTTCAAGTAGTACGAAAATGTTGCTTAGGATAATTACATTCGAATTTTCTAATGGCTTAAAAGTAAACGTTCATACGTAGTGCATAAAAAAAACCTGTCAGGTACGGGTCGAACTCGTGCGCCGAGATTTTACCTAGATTTTCGGGAAAAGTAAATAACAACATTTATCTTAATTTTCAACTTTTTTAATTTTTTGAAATTATTCATTTATTTGTACTGTAAGACGTTTAATAATATAATATAATAATAATATATTCTACCACATAGACACAACGCCTTCTAGTCCCAAACTAAGCAGAGCTTGTACTATGGGTACTAGACAACTGATATAAATACATATATACTTTTTTTTTTTGTAAATACATACATATTATACATAGATACATATTACATATTATACATACATACATAGATACATATTATACATACATGTTTATTTTTGCCTAATTTCGTGATTCTAGGTCAACGAGAACTACCATATAGTTTTTCGACCCAAAAACTTTGGAGTACTTCCGGTTGACCTAGAATTGTCAATTTTGGTTAAAAGCAAGGCCTTACAGCACAAGTAAAGAGAAAATTCTGAAAAATAAAAAAGTTGAAAATTAAGGTAAATTTTGGTACTTACAAGTTTCCGCGAAAATCTAAATTTGCCCATATCTTTTTATCGTGTTGACTCAGGACCTTGATTTTTATACACCTAATAGGGACCATAAACCTCAGTATCTGGTATAAATTTCAACTTGCTAGGTCTACCCGTTCCTTTTTTTTTTTTTTTTTTTTTTTTTTTTTTTTTTTTTTTTTTCCGTGCGGAAATCCCCTCGGATACCACCTGTCGGTGGCATGTCGGACTCGAACCGACTAAAACCGCACGCCTTCGCCGGGTACTAATAGCCGGGGAACCAGGTATACCCTAGAAAGGAAGGCCCTGGTGCCCCGACATACCTCGGGTCATCTACAGACGAGTAGACGACCCCCGCCCCGTGTGGGAACCCCATGTTCCCTGTGCTCCCTGGAAGCGAGCGCGCTTCGCAACGCGCTCGCCGCCACCCCGGCCTGCTTCTGCTAGGGTGACAGATGGCCTCACCTGTCACCCCCAGGCCTGCGCTTATGGAGGACGAAGGTCGTTCTGCGACCTCCGGCGCCTGAGTCGCCTGCGCTGCCTGGCCCGTGCCCGGGCCTGGCGGGCCGGGAGAGTTCTAAACCTCTCCCGGTCCCGCTCCGCCGTCTCCTTCGCGAGCATAACTTGCTCGCAGAAGGAGGCGGCAGAGGTCCACGCACTCTCGCTCCGCACGATAGCCGCAATCAGGCTATCGAGCGAGAGAACTCCCACTCCGATGGCCGCCACGAGGTCTCGCCTCTGCTCAACCCACGCCGGGCACTCTGCCAGCGTGTGGAGAGCCGTGTCCACGGTCTGGCCATCGCAGTGGTGGCACTCAGGCGTTGGCTCCTTGCGGATCAGACACAGGTGATCTCCGAAACATCCCTTCCCAGTGATCACCTGCGTCAATCGGTATGAGAGGGTCCCGTGACGCCTCTCGAGCCAATCCTCCATAACGGGTCTTACCGCCGCAATGACGGCGTGCCCGGCGCTCGGTTGCCCGAGTCGTTCCCTCCACTCCCCTATGATGACCTGGCGGAGTTGGGATTTCCGGTCATCGATTTCTCGAATCTCGGGGTATCGACCCAACTCCTGCGCCTCCTTGCGCCACTGATACAGTGCTGCAAGGGCTCTCGCCTCCAGGTCCCACGGTGGAGTTCCGGCCAGGAGACTCGCCGCCTCGAAGGAGATCGTGCGGTACCCCCTTATGATCCTGATGGCCAGCATTCGCTGCGGTCGCCGCAGTATCGCGACGTTGCTGGCCTTCAGGGCCCCCGCCCATACTGGGCACCCGTAAAGGGCCATGGACCGCACAACCCCCGAGTAGAGTCTCCGGCAGGAGTCATCGGGTCCCTTCATGTTGGGCAGCAGCCGCGCCAACGCACGCGCTGCCCCAACCAACTTGGGGACCAGACCTCGGAAATGATATCCGAAGTCCCATCGGCCATCGAGTACGAGCCCCAGATACCTGATCGAGGGCTCGATGCCGATGCGAGTGCCTCCTACCGTGAGGCTAGATCCCTCAGGCGGCTTCCTCCGAAGCCCGTGGAAGAACAGGGCCTCGGACTTGTGCAGAGCCACCTCGAGACCCAGCCGCCGGATACGCTCAACGACTTGGGCAACCCCGGCCGTGGCCCTCAGGGTTGCCTCGTGGTGCGTCTTGCCGCGCGCCGTCACGAGTGTGTCGTCCGCGTAGCACACGACGGCGACACCATCCAAGAAGGTACCACGAAGCACCCAGTCGTAGCCGATGTTCCACAAGAGTGGCCCTAACACCGACCCCTGCGGAACACCGCACGACATTTCACGCCTACCGAGACCGGTCCTACTGGGGTAGACGACGGCTCTCTCCGACAAATATGCCCCGACTATGCGGCGGAGGTAGAGAGGCACTTCGTGATACACGAGCGCCTCCCTGATGCAGCTCCAGGGCATAGGTCTACCCGTTCCTGAGAAAATCGGTGGTGACACACGGACAGACGGACAAAAAATTGATCTTATAAGGGTTTCTTTTTTACCTTTTGAGGTACGGAACCCTAAAAAGTATTAAACTTAAATAAAGTTGAACGTTATTTTTTTAAACATCGGTAGTAAACAAGTGCACGTTACCGTTATGTCCTTACAAATGCCGTTCTTTATTTATATGCGGCTTTACCATACTAATGACAATGTACAGGCGTGTTAGCTTGTACATTGTAAGACAATAGGTGAGTAGATAGTTAATTTAGTAGTTTATTGAAGACTGCCAAACGTAGTAAGTATATTTGAGTAAATTATATAAAATGTATAGAGTAGCGAATCTTTCCTTGATTGTGCTTTGTAAGACTAATAGTTGGTGGCGTACTAACTTATAAAGTATTAATAAATGTATTTATAACAATAATAAAGCCCGAATACTTGTAGGAACCATAACAGGACACTTAGCCCTGAACCGACACCATAAATTCGACGGACAGTCCTCTTTGCAGAGGATGTCTGAATGCACGCCCGCCCACGTAATCCTGGAATGCAAAGGTGTGGCTACACAACGGGCTAGTATCATTACTGATACAAAATCGCTCCTAGAAGCCTGGAGCCCCAGGAGGCTTCTGCGCTTCTGGAAGGAGCTTGGTTGGCTCACCTAGTCAAACTGTCCTCGACGCATAAAGGACCATCTTGAGTCTTAATGCGGAAACCGGAGCCCACAACCAATACCAATACCAAAAATAATAAAGCGCAGCTAAAAGTAGGCCGCAGCGTGTTCACAAACTTATCTATATTTAAAAAGTAAAAACTATTTGTATGTGTGATAGTGATCGTATAGCCAATCAAAAGTTTTATGATGCAGTTTGGTATTCTGCGCAATGGTTTACCTATATGTTTTGGTTTATAGTTTATACTTGAGCTTAAGGAGAGTACTACGATTCGATGCAATACTAATCAGAAGACCAGTGATGAGGATGATTTTTGAAGTGATGAACTTCTTATGGGAGTGTAAAACGCTTCGTTACGTAACGCGTTTCGGTCTGGCTTCCCTTTCTCTCACGCATACGGCAGCGGTAGACAGGCTCTTCCTCTCTCACTCTAACGCACAGCGCTTGCCGTGTTTCGGTCAGACGCTTCCCCCTCTCTCTACTCAGTGTTTAGTACACATATATACACACACATCATACACATGTACTGTTGACAGTGAGCTTATAACTTAAAACTGTCACCGTTTTTGAAAGTGATTATAAAAAAATAACAATTTCAATATTAAATAGCTCAACTGAGATTAGTTGAAGTTATCACTTCTGTCCGGCGTCCCGAGATGCACACGTTTTTTAATTAAACAAAGTGATAATAGGTAATGTCTGGCATATTGACAATACAGTAAATAATATTAACTTCACACATCTCACACTTGGCCGTCTGATCCTAAACTAAGCTTAGCCTGTGCTATGGTAACCAGACTGCTGATGACTGCTAACTACTGAGTCGCCACGCTGCGCCGCTCACTACTATGCTTAGTATTGTGGGTCAGATGGAACGACACTTTGTGTGATCCACCATCCATTGTTCTGAGTCTGGGTGTTCTTTGTGTCCGTTTCATGTATGTTTTTAAAGTCCCCCGCGACACAGGATATATATCAAATGCGGGAGTTGTCTTTTAAAATAAAATCGTCGTGTTTATCACACAACTATTTACTCTGGGTGGGAATGGAACCCATGACCTCTGATTTAGCAGTCATGGTCACTAACCAGTAGACCAACAGGCCAGTCAAGTAAAAGAGTTATAATTTACAATGGAAGTTAAAATTGTATGTATATAAAATGTTTGCCATCTTTATCTTGATATATATTTTTCTTCAGTAACTAGCGTTCTATCACATGTCTAAACTTCCGATTTCCATAGTATTGAAGACAGTTTACAATATAATAAAGTTTGATAATAAATAAATAATAATATTCTACCACATTCACACAACGCCATGTAGTCCCAAACTAAGCAGAGCTTGTACTATGGGTACTAGACAACTGATATAAATACATATATACTTTTTTTTTTGTAAATACATACATATTATACATAGAAACACCCAGACCAAATCAAACATTAAATGTTAATGCACACAAATGTTTGACTTGAGCGGGAATCGAACCCGCGACCTTTGGAATAGCAGTCCGTTACGCAAACCACTACGCCATTCGGTCGTTAAAGATAAAACACACATTTTTCGTACACAGTTTTAGTTGGTAACCAATTTAAGTAAAGAAAATATTTTATTACGCAGGTGACGCTTTGTGATGTGACGGGTAAAGAATACAGACTGTCACCATCCCTATTCATCCCTTGGGTGTTGTCAAGAGTCAACTAAGGGAGCAAACTAAGCAAGACCACAGCACTTCAATGAGTAGGAAAACTTGACACAAATCCTGTATCAACCCGTCGGGCCAGGGTGATATAGAAGGCCAAAACCCCTTCTAAGGATAGGCTTATGTTCAGGAGTGGACTATTAAAGGCTGTTGATGATGGTGATGGCGATGGTGACGTTTTTATAGAAAAAGAGAAAAAGGAGTATGTAGTGGAAGTATAGGTAAATGTTTTTTTTTAAATGAAATAATTCATTTCGAAAATGAATTCATAACTCAAATTAATTTTAATTAAACTTTTAATTAACGGTTTTTATTCTTTCTATGACTATACTTACACAAAACGTTTTGCCATTGTTGCCATAATGTGGGCGTGTACGTCTCTGCTTACCTACTCAGAGGTATAGGCGTACTCGTATGTATTTATTTCAAATCCGGATATTTCCGGACCAATACGACCTTCAAACCTTCCAGAAAATAGTGTACTCCTTCCTCAGAGGCTGGCAATGCGCTTGTGACTTCTGAGTTGCAGGTGTTTATGGACGGTGGTAGTTGCTTTCCATCAGGTGATTCGTCTGCTCGTTTGCCTTCTCTTCCATTAAAGAATATTAAATATTCTGACCTATGAGATTTATTTATGAATAATGCTCTGTGTCGAGATAGTTATAAAGTCAGTTATGGTTGTAACCTGATAATTCCAATCGACGAAAAGCGCAATATTTAAAATGTCTACACGCGCCCAGTGTTGTGTTCGATTCCCACACGGAATGAAAATATAATCCACAAATAGTTATGCCGATAAATTTGTATGTTTATAAGCTTCCGCGCAATACATTGAAAATTCCTAGTAAATTGTGTAAATTGTAGATAAAAAATCGAAAATCAAAAGGTATGGTATTACGTAAAAGATTAAACTGATTCCATTATCTTGAACAGAAACACATACACCATAAGGAGTCCGTCCATGCAGCAATAAAATTAGTTAACTGTTTGAAGTCACGAAGTCCTTTTGTTTCTCGTGAGAGTAATAGAGGACAACTAGAGGACGTTAAAACCTAAAGCGACGACACGCGGGACAATAATTATATTTATGGCTATCCTGTCAATTAAGAAATCTAATTATAGCATAATGAGCAGAGACATTAAAAGAAAACCATTTAGTAAGTACTATTTATAGTAGCTAAAAGACATCGCAATGTATAATAGAAGTAAAAGATATTGCTTAGTGGGTGAATTTCGACTGATACAATTAACTTTAAACGTTTTGTTTTATATTAATGGCAAATATCATTAAAGTGTCATTGTATACATGTTCTGTACAGTGACATTAAGTGTGAGCGTGTAGTTTTAGCTTTATTTTCTTTTAAATATTGCATTCCCAATGGCGCGAAAGCTAAAGAAAAAGTTATTAATATATTGATAACAGAAATGTATAGGATCCGAGGGCCAATTGCGTGTTTATTTCACTTCTACTCAATCGTCACGGTAAACGTGTTTGACGCTACGATTGGCCCGCACTGAAATCTCCACCAATTGCAACGCTAAACGCGCTCGCCGTCGAGAGCGAGGCGATGTGAAATAAAATTGCAATCGTCCCTCAGTATAGATAACTATACTAATAACTTTACCAGTAAAAAGTCTTGTCAAAGTCTTTAAGTAGTAGTTTATTATTGGGTCAACCGAAGTGATGCCACGGCCGCGCGGTAAAGCAATTTTTTCGTAGATTGAATGAGAATACCGGGGCTGAACCCCACTCCTTCCCCTAATTCTTGGGATGGGAGACACTTAGAAAGGTGATAACAGACAGGTCACCTGATGGACAATGACTATCGCCGCCAATGGACGCCAGCAACCAGGGAGTCAAAGAGCCGCAAGCGACTTACCGCCTCCTTTAAAGTGTGAGTTTATACCGTTGGACTCTCTATAGCAAAAAAAATGTAAACACTTAGTTTTTATCTATACTAATCTATACTAATATTATAAAGCTGAAGAGTTTGTTTGTTTGTTTGTTTGAACGCGCTAATCTCAGGAACTACTGGTCCGATTTGAAAAATTCTTTCAGTGTTAGATTGCCCATTTATCGAGGAAAGCTATAGGCTATATATCATCACGCTAAGACCAATAGGAGCGGAGCACCAATGAAGAATGTTTCAAAAACGGAGAAAATTTATTACTATTGAGAGACGCAGACGAAGTTGCGCGGGTCAGCTAGTAAGTAGATAAAATGCAATGAAATATAATATATCGGTTATCATTCTAATAGATTTAGAACCTTCTATATTATGTAGAATGTTCTAAAAACCCAAATTGAATTTATAGCTAACAGTATTTTTTTTTATCTTTATTCACGGAGTTTAGCCATAATTATGACTATGTCGCTTCATCATAGCCATATTTTTGTTTTAGACTGAACTTAAAGATTATAGTATTTAAACCGCCTTTCTAAGGAGAGGCCTATGTCCAACAGTGCATCAGTAAAGGCTGTTGAAACTCAAACTCTCTTTATTTATTTATTTTCTAGACTCTAAAGTTATAGGTCCACACATATAAAAGGCAACAATCTCTGTTTTGTCAAATAGTAAGCAAACAAATTTAATAAAAATTAAACTTATACAAAATCTATGATATGCCTATTCCGATCTACAATCGCCCGTTTCCAAGTGGTTGAGCCTTATGACAAGAAAGGGCAAACAAACTCGTGGCCACTCTTTTGCAATTTACAGAGAGATAAAATGGCATTATTAAATATACCATAACATTGTTTTGACGTGGCAATGATAAGACGATGAAGAGAATGTTGATGTCATCATCATCGACAGCCTTTACTGGTCCACTGCTGGATATAGGCACTGGCAACACTGTTGACGTGATGTGATAAAACTTTAAGCAGCAAAATTCGCGGTCAGATCTTGTATAATATAAAAAAATTGTACACAATAGCTACGTACTTTGAACACTAGACGAGGCAGCACTTTTGAACCGCTGAATTCAACCTTCATTTTGGGCAGTTTGCCACACGAACGAAGTTTGAACTAGTATGCTGTACCTAGCCAGTACTTAGTATAAGTACTATAAACTTAGAACAAGGTACGCTAATAAAATTTGCTGGACAAAATTGGTACGTTATTTTGTCCAGCAAATTTTATTAGCGTTTTCGTCCCGCTGAAGCCGTAAGGTCGTAAGTTGAACATTATTCTTACAGAGTAAGTCATATCGCGCGACTTAGTTGCATTCTTTGTTTTATTTTGTCTTTATTGTCTTAGAGACTTGGTAAAGTGGGTTAGAAAAAAAAAATATTTTAGTTATTTACCTTCCGCTGTTGGTTGGTATAACTCCTTAGAAAGGAAGTTTTAGCCTACTATACCACGCTTGTCAGACGGGTTGGTAGGTAGGTTTGTGTCAAGTTTTCCTTCTTTTTGGAGTGCTGGTGTCCTGCGTTGTTTTGCACCCTTAGTGTACTCTTACGACACCCACGGGATGATTTGGGTAGTGACATTCCGTATTCTTAATCCGTCACTACACGGACACGGATAGAGTATTCATTAGCCAGAATTCTATAGTAGTGATCCTGTCAAACCTATTGTTGATAGAATTAGGTATGTAAAATTGACTCCTTTAGTTTGCTGTATGAAGCCATAACCGAGATGTATATAGAAAAAAACATTGCTATGTACAGTTATCAAACTAAAATACTTTGCTTAAAATTTAGTTGTCAATGGCAATTTATAAACACTTCGAAATGCTTTCAATAGACAAGTTTTGGAACTAATTTTGGTCTCGGTTACCATAAAGTTTATACTGTTTACTTTAAAAAATAAAAAAAAACCTTTTGCTTTGAACAAGATCTTCTAGCGAATAAATGAATATGAAAATTAAGAATTTAAGTATTTAGAGGCTTTAATCTTCTTAAGTAGGATTAAAAACTACATTAGCTTTTTAAAAAGTTAAAATAGCTGTGAAAGAACAGCTCGACGGCCCCTTCATAGAAAAAGTTAGGTCCAAAATTGTTTTCTTCTATATTTTACATCTGGCTTTTATTTGTCTATTAGAATATATTAGTTTACCTAACACAAGTAAGACTAGAATGTTATAACAATGTTTAAAACGAAAAGTATGAAAAAACAGTAATTCTACAAATTAAAATAAAATCTAGTTTTGGCACACATATTGAGTGTATTTTTTCTTACATCAAATATATTGACAACACACACTACAAACTATCAATTTCACGAAACATCATTGTCTTAATTTTTAACCAACTTAAAAAAGACGAGGGTCTCTCAATTCAGTTTATTCCTTTTATGTTAGTTACTTTAGAACTCCGTGATTTAAGAACTGATTTGGAAAACTTCTTTCTTTTTTTTGCTTTAAAACACAGTTATGTATCATCATGATGTAAGACAGATTTTAGTATCAGAGGCGAGTTTAATCAGGGAAATTAAGACTGCGCGACTTCGCTGGCTTTGTCACATACAAAGAATGGGAGAGGATCGAACCGTTTAAAGAGCATATCTCGGGAAACCCATCTTACGGCGCCGGCAGCCGGTGGGAAGGCCCAGGTACCGCTGGAAAAATGAGGTTGCTAAAAATCTAAAAGAGATGAAAGTCCCCAATGGTCTGAACTGGCACAGAACAGGACAAAATGGTGCACTACAATGTTGCAGGCCAAGACACGTTTTAGGTCGCTGAGTCAGTGAAGTAAGTAGGTATAATCATATTAATATTTCGGATATCTAACACACAAATGCCATCCAGTTTCAAACTAAGCAGAGCTTGTATTATGGAAGCTAGATTGAGTGATAGAATACGTATAAACTTTTTTTTAAACACATATTATACAAAGAAAGCACCCAAACGTCGAAAAAAATATTTGCAGATCATACAAACATTTGGTCCGACCCGGGCATCGAACTAGAGACCTAAGCACAGCAGTCGCATAAGCTACCATTGCGACATCGAGGCATCATCTAGTAAATTGGTGATACTCTTTTTAAAGTTGGTTATGCTATATTATTATGACAATATGAGTTATAGACTCAAATAGACATTAAAACCAGTGAGCCGATTCCCCATGTGGTACAATCAAAGGTACAGTAGCGGCGGTTTAAACACAAACTAATACATGTAGTTAAGCGTGTTCAAAGCTCGCCCGCAGTCGTAGATATCCAATTAAGTAATTACGCTAATAGCATTTTAGGCAGTTCAACAACAATTGTAATCAACGGTTTAAGTTAAACTTAGTTTATCGACGTTTGCTGTAGCGTTTCACTTCAAGACTAGGTATGTGTATTTACAACACTTTGTCTGTAGAAGTAGAAATATTCTCTTCTTTTTGTAATAAGGTGAGCCATTGTTCTTTTTTGACGGGCCTATTGGTTTAGTGGACCCTGACTGCTAAACCGGAGGTCGTGGGTTTGATTCCTATCCAGAACACTTGATTGTGTGATGTGTGACTGTGTCTGTAACGTGGGTGTAATTTATTTATAATATGTATGCATTTAGAAATATTTAAATATGTTTGTCAGCAGTCTGGTAACCATAATACAGGCTCTGCCTAGTTTTGGGTTAGACTGCCATGTGTGAGATGTGTAAAGTTTTTATTATTAAATACTATAGTTATTCCTATCTAAATCCGAGAAGGTTTTGGTTTCGCAAATGTAATATTTTATTTTGATATAAGGTTAATTTTAACTAAAGTAAAGTTAAAATTAACTTTATGAATAAATGATATCATTATATACATGTATTAATTCATATCTACTAATGGACTCAAGATATTTCACTGGCAGTGGCAGTGGCAACTATTATCAAAAAGAGTCAATGCTTCCTTAGCAAAATGAAAACAAAACAACAATTCTATCAGTACTGTAACTATGACACAGCATTTGAAAAAAATCACTGAAACAAAAGAAAAACAGAATTAAAAATATCTTTAATAAAACAACTCGTAAATAAAAAAAAACATTGCATAAAGTGCACGGCAATAAAATGGCATAATGTTACACGGGAGCTCAAATGTTAATCCGGTGGGGATGACATTAGACACATTAAAGCAAACCCTGGATTATCAACATGGAATTGCTCAACTGAGCAATATGAATATTATAACATAAATGAAAACTCGGCTTTAACCCAACAGTATTTCACTTGCCATAAAAACTTGGATTCCGTGAAATATATTGGGGAAAAAAAGGTCTACACGGCCGATCATTAAAGGTAAATTGCTCTGTTTTATATCCGTAAATGTAAAGTGTTGAAAATGTTTGAATGGCACGCTCAAGTTGACGCAACTTCTCCGATTATTCCCTCTTGTGCAAACCTTTGTGACTCACCGTTGACTCGTCATCAAGTACTTTTATTTTAATTATGTATCGGTAAGTTTTTAAAGCCCTGAGGAAGTAAAGCGGTTTGAGAACATCAAAACTTTTAAAGAAGGCCACAAAGATTGTAAAACACCTCATTATCACTTTTAAAGTAGTTGCGAATGATTCGTCAGGGACACGTGAGAAATAAATTCATTCATTCAATTCATGAAACGTTTGTTTATCATTTTGGTAATTTATTGAATCGTATCGATGTATTAATTTGTCTATAAGGTTTTATTTAATATAATAGGAACACAAACAATTTCTTTTGTTGTGCCATTACTACAGCTGCCGTTTTTACAAAATTTTTATACGTCTGAACATTTCATGCTCGTAAAGATTGTGAAAAATACAAGCGAGATATTTTAACGTATTCTGAAATTTCGATTGATCTAAAAACTGAACTCAATACACCGGCAGTTATTTATTTATTTAACGAACTTGGAAGACTTACAGCTAAAATAACATTTTAATGAACGATATAACAATGTGTCAGCCAATGACTAATCTTCACTTGTTGACAACTTTACAAGTGTATGGATAACATGGTTTCTACTGCTTACGCTTTCTTTTATTAAATTATTCATCCCGTGGGTGTCGTAAGAGCCGACTAAGGGAGCAAGCTACGCAGGACAACAGCACTGCAAAGAGAAGGTAAACTTGAAACAAACCCTATACCAATGGACTGTTATAGGCTGTTGATGATGATGACGATGATATTAAATCTAATAAGAAAAATAATACTAACATAAAATAGTTAAACCGCAAATATACAAAAAATACTTAAAATAAAAATAAAAAAATATATATATACATTAATCACTACCAAAAAAGGGTCTGACTTAAATAACTCTTGACTGAGGTCAAGAGTTATTAAAATTGCGGCTCGCTTGCACTACGTAGCTGTTCTGTCTATAGTCGGTACAGGCAGATGCTACTCTCATTGGTGGGTTGAAGCGGGTGAATTTGGATGGGACATTTAATGAAACTTTAGACAGGAGTGCCGAACAGTCAATGTCGTTATTATTCCATCATCATCATCATCAACAGCCTTTAATAGTCCACTGCTGGACATAAGCCTCTCCTTAGAAAGGAGGTTTATTTTCGTTATTAGTAATCTTTAATAAAAGAGAACAGTCAGGAAACTCACGGCGCTTTACTAAAGGTAGAACATGAAATTTCTTGCATAGATTAGTATAATTAGCAGAGCCGTAAGGAATCTTTTGATGGAAGCACAAGTATTTTATAAACCGTTTCTGAATTGATTCAGTACGATCAATACATTTATTATAACAAGGATTTCAGACCTGAGACGCGTATACAATAACCTTACACAATAGACCTTGTGGCGACTCCCACATACAAAGAAACAGAAACATACTACAGCGCCATCACATGAAGACACACGAACTACGGAGTAACTACTAAAATAAGAATTGCTAATCCTGTATCGCGATATAAAGAATTCCCTAGCCGATTAGCATATATACAACTTCCCAACATCAACCGTTGGGCCGCGGCCCGCCAGGCATGATCACCTCTCCTGGTCGGAGGATCCTCCCTTTGTGTTGAAGGGACATGACACCCGATCCTCCAAAACCTTATACAACAACCATAATCCTCATCAATTATTAAAAACTAGCTAACATAAATGTATTCTACATTCTTTCATTTTTTATCTTCAAGGGTTGTATTTTTTCTCCAAATTTTAATAGAATCAAATGGAAAGTGTTTTTTATTTACATACCTTCTTAAATAAAATAAATCTGTTCATAATAACTGAGTTCTTAGGTCTCCTTTTTCGAGGTCGATTGAAATTTTTTCGTCCTCAACTCCCCCACTGTGCCGATGACTTTACAAACATACATGAAACGGACACAAAGAACATCCAGACTCAGAACAACAATTTGTGGATCACACAAAGTGTCGTCCTATGTGGGGATTTGACCCACAACACTCGGCGTAGTAGTAAGCGGCGTGGTGACCGCTTAAACCACTACGCCATCCGTTCAGTCAAATAATCAATAACTACATAAACCGACACATAATTTGAAGAGATAAGTGCCAAATTAAGTGTAAAAACAAAATGGCGGTTAAGTTAAGCAATAAGTTCTGACCACTGAACATTCAGGTATACGAAGAAAGTTGCCCGTAATACGTAAGCCAGTGACTACGTAAGTTTTACAAGTGTTTGGGTTGTCTTTTTGACAAGGCTTAGGTGGTGCATGGTACAGAAATAGCTTTCTTTTTCTTACATTTGTTTGCGGATTGTGTATTTTATGTTTCAAATAAGTTTATGTTCGAATTGCTTCGACAAATATGTCGACGCGCCTGTTGGTCTAGTGGTTACTGCTAAACCGGAGGTCGTGAGTTCGATTCCCACGTAGGACAAATAATGTGTGATGAGCGTGGTCATTTGTTCTGTGTCTGGGTGTAATTTATCTACAATATTTATCTATTTAGAAATATATAAGTATGTTTATCAGCAGTCTGGTTACCATAGTACAGGCTCTGTCTAGTTCGAGATCAGACGACGTGTGTGAGATGTGTGATATATATTAATATGCCTCATAGGAAACAGCACGGAAACTAGTCGGATCGATACGACCTGCAAACCTTCAAGAAAAGAGCGTACTCCTTCCTAAAAGGCCGGCAACGCGTTTGTGACTCCTGAGTTGCAGACGTTCATGGGCGGAGATGGTCACTTTCCATCAGGTGACCCGTCTGCTCGTCTGCCCCTTCTAACATAAAAAATAAACTGGTGTTTCATATGCTAATTCTCTTGTTGCGTTTTATTGAGTGACTCTTCTCCCCACTTCTAATGCAGAGACTATCAAAAACCGCCAACGCATTTATGGCTCTTGCTTTGCGCTGTATGTGTTTACAGGCGGCTACAGTAACTTACCATCAGGTAACAGGTATATAAATACGTGTCTCTTTGACCATTAAAAATTACTTACTACCCACTGTCCGTAGTCCCATCTGCTTTTATGGTAATTGCTCAGCTTCTAAGGATTGCAGCGTGATGTTTATAACCTATATTATTCCTAAACAAATACTCTATCTAATAAAGAAATAATCATTCAAATCAAACGAATAGTTCAAAAGATTTTCGCGTTTATCTAAAAGAAACATTTCAGTTTTACTTTAGTAGAATAGATTTTGATTTATTTAAAGTTACGATTTTATAATAATTAATTTTAGAAAAGACGGTAAAGCCCAATTATTATCAATAAAAGAACACGAGTTTTTTCTTTATAATAATTTTCAATAACTTTTAGCTCGTCTAGATCTCCAAAATTAAAGTTATGAAAGAAATGTGCTGAAGATGTTTTCATTAAATAGAAATCTAATGCTAAAGTTAAATGCCTAAAACATGAAGTGAAAATTTATTCATTCACAGACTGAAATATTCAGGAGCGAGAGCAGAAAGGCGTGAATTTCGCGGTATGATGGTGGCAATTTGCCCCGAGGGACTCACCAGGTCACGGGACTTGCAGCTTTCGACTTATATAAAATCGCTTAAGAGTCAGAAAAGACATAAAGACTATTTTACTTATTTAGGTACGTGTTAGATTGTTTTGATAAAAGCATTTTATGTTGATATCATGTACTCCCTGTCCGTGTGGTGACGGATTAAGAATACAGAGTATCACCACCCCTATTCATCCCGTGGGTATCGTAAGAGTCGACTAAGGGAGAAAACTACGCAGAACAACAGCACTGCAGAGAGAAGGAAAACTTGACACAAACCCTATACCAACCCGTCTGGCCAGCGTGGTATAGTAGGTCAAAACCTCCTTTCTAAGGAGAGGCTTATGTCCAGCAGTGGACTATTAAAGGCTGTTGATGTGATGATGATGGAGCGGTAAGGCAAACGGATAGGGTGTAGGAATTAAAGTTATGGAGACTAAAAATCCTGGATGAGAAAAAGGAATAAGACTACTATAGCTCGAAGGGGCCACAGTCACGTAATATTTAAAGACATCAACTGGTCATGACATAACTGGTATTATATACCGTGAATTATATGCCAGACCAGGTTGCTTTGGCGGTGGTCGTAGGCTGACTAAAATTGTCAGGCCATTGGAAAGTACGTGATCGTGCTAATTCATGTATACAAATCTATTTCTTAGCGTTCCATGGATTCACCCTTCGGGTGCAGGGTACATCGCGTGACGGATGGAGGCAACAGATGCGACTTCGACAGCGCCTGGGATTTGCGCCCCAGGTATAGGTTTAGGGAGTACTCCTTGCGACGCGTCAGCGCTCACCTCCACTGTAATACGAACATCCTTAAAAAGGTAAGCACAGGTAAATGAACCATCAAAATTTTATCAACCACGATTTTGTTCCCACTTACTTATTAGGGTCCTACTATCATCAACTGGATACTTTAGGATTTAAATCAGAAAATTGAGAGTTTAATATGATAGAAAGAGTTAGTAAGATGGGAAGAGTCATCATCATCATCAACAGCCTTTACTAGTCCACTGACCAAATTCGCTGCCGGGTGTGGCCACCCACCATCACGGCCAGCCGCGAGGAGGCAACGTCCGCGTGCGCCGGACGTCGGCGACGTCGTAGAAAGTGGGGACCGGTTTAACCACTACGCCATCCGTTTGAAAATTTTAAAGTGCTCTAAAATATTTTTTATACAACAATTAATTATTATTTAAATCGACCGAAGTGGCTTGCAATATCAGAGGCCTATATCCAGCAGAGCACTGCGATTGGCTGCGATGATAATTTTAATGATGATGCATTTTATTTGAATGAAATAGTTGCGATTGTATCGTATACAAACATTCATTCAACATATCAAAACCAATGAAACGACGTTCATTAGCACATTAATCTATAAACGGTGGTGCTTGTCGCGTAAATCGTTTCAAGTGTATCATTTAAGGCGGTCGAAAGCGAACAATAGGTAGTAATCAATAAGAACCGGCGGGCGGGCTATTGTGTCCCTAATGTGTGGGAATTAGCTATTTACTCCTTGACGAAGACAAATTATATTCCCAGTTCGATTAATTACAGAGCTTAACTGCGTTGTCAATATTAACATATATAAGGTAGTTGAAACACCATTGTTTGCTAGAGCTCTTAGGTACACTATACAATAAACTAAGAAACTTTTTTGTGTAAACCAAGCTTTGTAAAGGTAAATTAATTATAAGTATGTACTTGTTATATTAATTTTCGAATGGGAATTACCTAAAACTCAAAGTTTTCTAAACTTTTGTAAATCTTAGCTACAGTATCAACACCGAAGAAGGAACTTATGAAACCTGTATAATTCTTTTAATATGACTGTGACGTTGGAGATTTAAAAGAATATTTTTTCGTGAAATAGTAGTAGTTTTAATATTTTTTTAAAGATTTAATGAAAATTTAGTTTCTTATGACATGCTGACAAATGAGCAATCAGGTCACCTAATGGTAAGTGCCTACCGTCACTAATGGCCACCAAGAGTCAAAAGTGTTGGCCTTTAAGGCCGTGTTGGTCATATGTATACAGTGCATTACATTCGTATTTATTTCACGCGTTACTATCTTGAAGTTTCAATAAAAAAAATCCCCTTAGAGTTGTGTATATAAGGTTCTCAATATATTAGCTACCCACATTCTACTGGATTGTGTACTAACAATGGATTTGTCAAGGTTAATTTTCTGACGCACCGCCTGTATTTGCCAGTAGGCTGATACCCGTCCTGTACAAAACCTGTAAAAAACATGACTATTTTTAAAGATTGACTCCTGATTCTTTCAAATTATGAATAGAAATCTTTTACTCTATATTTAGTAACCTCGATGGAGTTTTATGAATAATAATCTCCATTTAATTGATTACAAAAACAATTCAGTCTTATTGCAGTTTGACAAATGATTGTCAGGACCCGATTTATTTCCATCACAAAGTCTTTGGATTTCGTTAATTTTATATTTAAGAGCGGTCGAGAGCAATAACATTGAACTTATTTATTATGCAGACCTAAAATGAAGATCAAAGATTGGCTGCGTGTTGCGCTAAGTATTATGGGTTCGATACCCACATGGGTCGACACTTCGTATGATCAACAAATTGTTGTTCTGAGTCTGGGTGTTATTTGTGTCCGTTTCATGTATGTTTGTAAAGGGAGGATATGTTATGAAGAGGGAGTTTTGGCTCTGGTAAACTCACTCAACAAACAAATGATTGGTTAAATTAATTGTTAAAATGAAAACTACAAATCAAAACTACAAACTTACAAATAAACGAAATAGTAAAATGCAATTCACCCAACACGGATTACACCTAACTAACAAACCCGGTGTTAACACAAGCATTTAGTTTAGTTGGGGATGCTAACAATAACAGTACCGTTCAACTCACGTAACAAGTAATTCTTGAACCAACAAAATAATATATTTTGAGAGAAACTCTTACAATTGCTTATTTTATTTTCTTTTACTAATTAGGCTAAACCTTTTAGAGTTTTATTTTTGTAATAAGACAGTGGAAATGTTTTGAGGAATTATTTTTAATACACACAGAAATTATTTAAGTATAATTTAACCGTAATGTGAAAATTTAGAAGAAAACAATAATTGAATTACTTGTCACACCTGAGAGACCGAGTAATTGAGGTTAACGGGCCCAAACCCTCCTTCCCCTGATTCTGGGGGGGAGACTCATAGGGCGGCCACACACTTGTCCGGTAGTCACTTACCATCAGGTGACCCGTCTGCTCGTTTGCCCCCTTATGCCATAAAAAAAGACGAATCTCACAAAATTCAATCCGCAGAGGGATTTTTTTTTCATTTTGTGACAATATAAAAATGGGCTAATATCTTCAGAAGACTTTCCATGATATACAAACTATCTACATATAAGATTGTACAGGTCCCTGTGCACGAACCTGACCCTCACTTGCACGGATATTTAATGATATATACAGGACTTTGTGAACAAGGTATAAAGCTGAAAACTTTGTAGAAGTTTGTCATCCTCGCCACTGAAATTAATATTCTCTAAAAGAGAGAGAGAGAGGACATTAATTAAATTATATGTAATGTATTCCAAAGTTGATGAATGGCCAAACTTACCCGGAGCGTGAAAAAGTACATGTCATAAATGAGCAAAAGCATTACCATCTTTGCCATGGCTTGAAAATAACGTTAATAATGCAAGTGAAAATAAGATTCTTCTTTTTTAATATGTATTTTTCTGACGTTAATTGTTTTGAAACGGTTACCTATACTAATTTATCGATCGGTAATACTAAACAACTCAATAATTTAGCATAATAATAATTTAATAATATAATCTTTTAAATATAGACAGATATGATGATACTTATGAATCTTTATTTATTACTCTTTGATTTAATTAGCCATTCCTGATCAGATTACTAGGCAATTCATTCCGCCAGCAATTATTGCTGCCATGCTGGCGGGTGAGGAGGGATGGGGCGCAGAGGTCTCTTTCTGTGAATCTGTAATGCTCCAGAAAGAGCCCGCTGAACGGGATCGGGAGAGGGCCGATCCCGAACGTAGAGGACGTCGGCGACGATACCAGCCGTCGACGGGGCCGCGGGCCGCCAGAGAGTGCAACCTCTGGTGGCAGATTGATTGCTGCGGTAGGGGATGGAAGGGCTGCCATGCCGCGATTGAGGGGGGTGTTCTCCCTTGGGATAGGGCCTCATTAGACACGGTGGCAATTCGGGGAGGACCTGAAATAACATGGTCCGGGTCCTCCCTAGAGTAGGACACCTGAGGCCGTCCGTCGGGGTGGTTTTTAGTGGAATCACCACATACTCCTGGTTCCTGAGTCCCCGAGAAGCAGGAGATTCGAAGGGATTTTCCACCCCGTCACCAAAAAAAAAGTTAATAGTTCATTCCGTCCATTTTCAATACCAAAAAACTCGAACTTAACTGTTGTTTTGACAGTTCATTTTCATTTCGAATCATTGGTCTGGAAAGAACTGTCTACCTTAATTTTTGTATCTTGTACAGAATAAATTTAAATACACGTTATAAATAAAATTAAAAGGTTTAGCTTTCGTATAATTTTAATACGTGTACATTAGTTTCTTTTAACAAACGTCAAAGCTGTAAGTTCTATAGGAATTTCTTTAAAAGGACGGCTTGTGACGTCATACTGCTAGTGTCAAATCATTTTACATCATTGTTGCATCGTCAATTCCTTTTTGTTTCTATTTTTAGAGCCAAACGAGCAAACGGGTCTATATTCCATTCCACAATTCGACTTTTATGTGGAAATCAATACCGAACCTAATTTTTGAAGGTGCATTCAGCACTGCTAAGTGATGTTTAACTTTAAAGGTAAGAAGTTACCCCGCATTCATACTTGGGTACTACGATTTTGTTATTGACTACTTTGTATGGAGAAGGGTATATCTATACAAATAAATAAAATTGGAGTGTCTGTTTGTAATAATAAATGCATATGTATGTTTACACGGTACATATGCCAAAATAACATTTTTTACAATTTTTGTCTGTCTGTCTGTCTGTTTGTTCCGGGTAATCTCTGGAACGGATGGACCGATTTCGACGGGACTTTCACTGGCAGATAGCTGAGGACATAAGGAGTAACTTAGGCTTCTTTTTTTTGACTAGCTTCGCTCCGCGGCGTTGCCCGCGGTTATAACAACAAACGCGGGTAACACCGCGGGTCTCAGCTAGTAAAAATATAAGATATCTCGAAATACATACATTCGATAAAATTCTGTAATTCGGTTGTGATTTTTAGTATCAGTTCAGAGAAAAGCAATTTAAATGTATCGACAAGTGATGAAAGACGTGAGAAAATGAAAATGTGATGATCACAATAATATTACATCGTCTACATATATTATTAAGAAAAAGGGTTAAACAAAGGTTACTTGCGCGATATTAATTCGTCTGTATTTTCTCATTGTGAGCTAATAAAACGACTAGCTTGGCAATGAACAATGAAAAAATAATTAAATATTTCATAATTCAGAAGTGAACAAGTCGCAATTACTTTTAATATGACTTTTGCACGCCTTCGAGATAATCAATAAACCGTGTGGTGACGGATTAAGAATACGGAGTTTCACTACCCCTATTCATTCCATGGGTGTCGCAAGAGCCGACTAAGGGAGCAAACTACGCAGGACAACATCACTGCTAAGAGATGGAAAACTTGAGGCAAACCCTTTTTTTTTTTTTTTTTTTTTACGAGTGGAAATCCCCTCGGACCGTCACCCCTCCGGGGTTTGCGGCGGGGTGGTGTGTCGGACTCGGACCGACTAAAACCACACGGTGTGCCACTCTGCGCCTGTAACAGGAGGGATCCGGGAACAGCTGGCACACGCGGACACCGCCCCCTCGCGGCTGGCCAAACTAATGCGGGTGGAGGGGAAACCCACCCCGTCCACCCGCGGCCACACTCAGGGCGGCATGAGGCTGTGGTAGGCGGGCCTCCGCCGCCCGGTTCGCCGGCGGCGGATCGGGTCCGAGTGGAGGTCGTCCTCCCGGGCCCTCTCCGCCGCCTCCTTCCGCGAGATTACTACCTCGCAGAAGGTTGCGACCGCGGTAAAACAACTGTCGCTACCGGCCATGGAGCGTACTACGGCCGGTAGGGAGAGATCCACTCCGATGACTGCAGTGAGGGCCCGGCGCTGCGCCGCCCATGCGGGGCAGACTGCCAGCGTGTGCTGGGCCGAGTCCTCACTGCAGTCGCAGTGGTGGCAGGCGGGACTCAGTTCCCTCCTAGCGACCGTGTGCAGGTACTTTCCGAAGCAACCGTGCCCGGAAAGCACCTGCGTCAGTCGGAAGGAAAGGGTCCCGTGCTGCCGCCCTGCCCACTCGGCGATGACCGGCTGGAGAGCCTCCACGGCGGCGAAGCCAGCGCGTGGAGTCTCCAGCCGGAACGACCAACGAGCCATCGTGGCTCGGCGAGCGGCTTCGCGCCACTCGCGCACATCCTCGGGCGGAGGGCGAAATCCGCTCTCCGCCCGGTAGTCAGCCACTCGCCGATAAACTTCGGCGAGCACACAACGCGCACGCCACCTCCGTCGAAACGGTGCGGTAACCGCGTATGGCTCTGATCGCCATTACCCTCTGAGGGCGCCAGAGGCGTACCCTATTCTGAGCGGTCAGAGCCGCCGCCCACACAGGTGCACCGTACAGTGCCATTGACCGGACAACCCCCGTGTACAGCCGTCTTGTCGCGACGCTGGGTCCACCCATATTGGGCAAAAGTCGCCCTAGGGCAGACGCAGCGCCGACCAGCTTTGGAGCAAGCTGTCGGAAGTGCTCGTCGAAGAGCCACCTCCCGTTCGAGGATCAGGCCCAGATATTTCATCTGGGCCCGAACCGGTACGAGGACCGAGTTGACCACTATTGAGGCGCCAGGGAGTGGACCACGACGGGGCCCATGAAATAACAGGGCCTCCGTCTTATCTAGGGCCACCCGTAAGTCCAGCGCCTCAATGCGCCCGACCACCAGGGAGACTCCCCCTGTGGCCAGGCGCGCCGCCTCTTGGAAGTTTGCCCCCCGGGCTGTCACGAGGGTATCGTCTGCGTAACAGATTACACCCAGCCCGGGGGGGAAATCGGCGCGAAGGGCCCAGTCGTACCCTATGTTCCACAAGAGGGGTCCAAGAACAGACCCCTGTGGAACACCGCACGACATGGGCCGACACCTCAAATTACCTTCTCGGTCCTCGTACACGACGGTACGCTCCTCTAAATAGTCTGCCACTAGCCGCCTCAGGTACTTTGGCACCCCATGATAGTGGAGTGCTTCCCTGATGCAGCTAAATGGCAGACTATTGAATGCGTTGGCGATGTCCAGTGACACCGCCAACAGCACGCCGCCACAGCTCACGGCCTCTTCGGTCACGGCCCTCAGGCGCAACACGGCGTCGACCGTCGAACGCCCCGCCCGAAAACCAAATTGGGCGTCCGACAGATCGGGGCCCACCTCGCAGAGGTGCCGGACGATGCGGGCAGAAAGAACCCTCTCAAACAATTTGCCCGCCTCGTCCAGCAGCACGATGGGCCTATAGGCCGCGACCGAATCGGCAGGCCGTCCCGGTCCGGATCACCACTACCAAAAGCATTTCACGATGAAAAGAATATTTCATTATGTGATTTCAAAATACATTTATTTTTAGCCAAATTTACCACACCAAATCATTACAGTCAACTCCGTGTATCTGTAACATTCTGTATCTAGTCCCAAACTAAGCAAAGCTTGTACTATGGCTACTAGACAACTGATATAAATACATATATACTTTTTTTTTTGTAAATATATACGTATTATACATAGAAACACCCAGGCCAAATCAAACATTAAATGTTCATGCTAACAATTGTATGACGTGGGCGGGAATCGAACCCGCGACCTTTGGAATAGCAGTCCGTTATACAAACCACTGCGCCATTCGGTCGTCAAGTATAGTTCATCTTACAAGCCAATGATTTGATTAGCAACATTCTAAATAAGCCGAAACGTAAATTCATTTAATCATAATTAATGGCATTCTACTTACTTGTTTAACATGGCTTTAAAATGATATTATTTAATAATTTCAGATATTAACATTTTGAAGAGGGTCCAAATAAAATTGCAGGGGCAAAGGTAATGAAATGGCTCTTATTGAGAAACGGCAATTGAAAGAGCAACTTCCAACGGAAACTTTTTGTTATTAAACTCTGTTGCTCCGTTTGTTTGTTGGTTGTTTTCTAACTTTTGTCTTGTTAAATGTTACAGTCATAAATCAAAATTTAAGTGAAGTAATCTCTTCGTAAGGTTACAATAGCTAAACTGTTGTAGATTACAAGAGACGTATTGTTTTTTTGTAAATCATACTTTATACATACAAATATTAATATAATTATTTGGGAATAAAATTATACTTGGCAAAACGTAGGCGTGTAATACGTCTTTGTTTTCCCCTCCGGGGTAAAGAATATATGTATGTAAGTATTTATTTTATGCGCAGCTATGTAAAAATAATTATGTCTAGCCCTGAGGTATTGGCCTTGAGCAGTGTTCTTTTAACGAATAAGCTTCCTTGGAGCTTTTTTAATGTGTTTAAAAAAAACTCATGTAGGTTTTAGATAATATCGCGTTGTTTCTCGTGATGCCTTTGCCTGTGCCTAGTGCAGTTCTCGATGCCTTGCCACTGTCTTTTTCGTAATATTAGCAAAAAATTTGTAATAAGATGAAAATTGTAAGTTTGCAGTTGCAATCTTGATTCTTGAAAATCTTTTTGAAACCTTATTTATCAATAAATCAAAGTAGCAAAACAAAAACTACTTCGTGTAATTTGGAAAGCGAAACTTCTTTGAACTGTCCTAACGATAGTTTAACTGTTGTTTCTGATCGCTATCAGCTGCTTTCTTCGTATTAAAGTTTGTTCAAACATTTCACGAGCATCGCAATTTGGATTATAAAAACCTTTTTACTAGTTTTCTGAACACTTCCTTTTATTTGCTGTAGTATTGCATTGGTCATTGGTACTTGAGAGAGCCTGAATTGTGACAGTTATCGTCTCGGGACTCATAAAAAGAGATTGCTTCCAGTCCGGCGACGTTTTATTGACTTATTAACATCGATATCAGATCGTAACACTTGATTCTTTGATCTTCGTCAAATATTTACTCAATATTTTATATCTATATAAGTATTGGGATCTGTTAAACCAAGGCAAGCGTTGTGGAAAGGCTATTAAACCAACTTTATCGTAAAAGAGAAGTTTAAAAAAAAAAAACTCTCTCACTAGGAGTATATCATCCTGTGTCGCGGGGAATTTTACAAACATACATGAATCGGTCACAAAGACCTCCTGGAGTCAGAACACATTTGTGGCAAAACGTTGTCTCATGTGAGGATCGAACCAGCAACACTTTTAGCGCTTAAACAACTACGCCATCTGTGCAGTCGAATTTTTATAACATTTTGATAGTGAAGATGGCGATATTTAAAATTGAACCCAACATAGTAAGGTAAATATAAGTCAAGAGGACATACCAACTGCGGTTTGTGTAGTAGGTTTTAACTTTTAACTGATTCGGTGCACTGCGAGCTGTAGCAGTACCTGTTTGAAAATTATTATGTTTCATTTATGTACGATATGTACTCTGTGTCCCATTTTTTTTTCCGTGCGGTAATCCCCTCGGATACCACCTGTCGGTGGCATGTCGGACTCGAACCGACTAAAACCGCACGCCGTCTCAGGTACTAATAGCCGGGCAACCAGGTATACCCTAGAAAGGAAGTCCCTGGTGCCCCGACATACCTCGGGCCACCTACAGACGAGTAGACGACCCATATTCCCTCTGCTCCCTGGAAGCGAGTGCACTTCGCAACGCGCTCGCCGCCACCCCGGCCTGCTTCTGCTAAGGTGAATGTACTCTGTGTCCCTAAACGTGTAGTGACGGACTAAGAATACCTAGTATTCCCACCCCTATTAACCCCGCGGATGTCGTAAAAGGCGACTAAGGAAGCAAACTACACAGATCAACAACACTGCAAGAGAAGGAAAGCTTGACAGAAACCTTTTTTTACGTGTGGAAACCCTTTCGGGCCATCATTCCATCGGGGTTTGCGGCGGGGTGGTGTGTTGGAATCGGACCGACTAAAATCACATGGTGTGCCACTCTGCGTCTAAAATAAGTTACTCACATAGGGATACGGGAACTGCTGTTATTAAGACATCCGGACTCCTCCTGACGCATGCCTGCAAAGCGCGGTCACCTCCTTCAGGTGAATTCTCTATTTAGGCGACGTACGTCACACGTGAACGTCACCTCCTCGCGAACTTGACACAAAACCTTTTTTTCTTTTTTTTAACGTGTGGAAATCCCCTCGGTCCGTCACCCCACCGGGGTTTGCGGCGGGGTGGTGTGTCGTACTCGGACCGACTAAATCCGGCACACGCGGACGCCGCCCCCTCGCGGCTGGCCAAACTAATGCGGGTGGAGGGGAAACCCACCCCGTCCACCCGCGGCCACACTCAGGCCGGCATGAAGCGCAGGTGAGAGCGCCTCCGCCGCCCGGTTCGCCGGCGGTGGATCGGGTCCGAGTGGAGGTCGTCCTTCCGGGCCTTCTCCGCCGCCTCCTTCTGCGAGATTACTTCCTCGCAGAAGGTTGCGACCACCAACCCGTCTGGTCAGCGTATAGTATGCCAAAACCTCCGTTCAAAGAGACGCCTATGTCCAGCAGTGGACGAATAAAAGCTGTTGATCTGATGTGATGTATGGACTTGGCCCTAGCGCCTGCCTAATATATGTACCTTAATTATCATATCGTCCAACATTCAATATTCATAACTGTCAGAAAATGTGATAAGTATTGATATTTATACTCACATTATTGATATTGTCCGGGCATTACAAATATTACAATGATTAATCATTTGGTTAATAACAGTCCGATGTTAAGTGACAAAAAATGTCCTACATTAAGTATGCCATTAGGTAAACAAGTAACTTAGTAATTGGGCCTGTCTTCTCTAGATGACTATTTTGCGTCAAATATTTATTTATTTATTGAGTCTTCCTGCAAACATATTGCATAAGGCGGACTTAATGCCTCAGGCATTTTCTTCCAGTCATACCTTTGGGTGTTGCAAAGCTGTGTGTGGCAGGTGTATATTTGGGACAGGTAAAGATGAGACTGAATTAAGACATGTTACAATGAAAAAATCCTACAGATATATAAGTACTAGATATACATACATATAGTTTATACATATAAATATCATAATAAATGACAAAATATATATAATACGAATAAATTTACTCAATACACTTATTTTTGTCATCTCGAGGTATCTAAATATTTAATCTCATTCAGATTTTATTATCACATAGGCATTTGGTTTTACATACATTTTAATTGTTCCAAAAGTGAAATTACGCGTGTCACTCTTAAGTACCTACCGTAATATTGATGACTTGTAATATAGGTAAAAGGTATTAAATGTCATATCATAAATTACCTCCTTTCTAAGGAGAGGCCTATGTCCAGCAGTGGACTAGTATAGGCTGTTGATGATGATGATGATTGATGAAATGACGACAGAATGGCGTAGTGGTTTGTGTAACGGACTGCTATTTCAAAGGTCGCGGGTTCGATTCCCGCTCTAGTCAAACCATTGTGTGCATGAACATTTAATGTTTGATTTGGTCTGGGTGTTTTTATATAAAACTAGCTGACCCGGCAAGCGTTGTTTTGCCATATACATTTCTAGGAAATATTGAAAAAAAAAATTTGGGGTTGGTCACCCTTGTCATTTAGGGGTATGAAAAATAGATGTTGGCCGATTCTCAGACCTACCCGATGTGCACACAAAATTTCATAAAAATCGGTCCAGCCGTTTCGGAGGAGTATGGTTACTAACATTGTGACACGAGAATTTTATATATATGATAAGTATGTATTTACAAAAAAAAAGTATATTTGTATTTATATCAGTTGTCAAGTACCCATAGTACAAGCTTTGCTTAGTTTGGGACTAAATTGCGTTGTGTGAATGTGGTAGAATATTATTATTATTAAATAAATAAATATTGTTTGCCTGCCCTTTGTAAATTTGTCAGCATGACAAAATAAATGACTTTTCTGTATTTTCTTCTTTCTTTCTTGATATTGATACACCCGAAAATGTAAAGAGAAGCTAATTATGAAATAAATTAATCTTAATTTTGGTCCTAACTTATAAAATTAGGACCGTTGAAATGTCCTTTTTTATAGTATTGACGTTGGCTTTGAAGTAAATATAATGTTTACAAATAGCCTTTTGAATCATTTTGATACAGTTGGAAACTTACAGACGAAGATTACTCTTATCGAGATTAGATTTATACGACCGTTATTACCAACACAAAATAAATCACATTATTTATCCAAACTTATACCGACTCTCTTTCCGTGTTTGTATAGAATTACATAATAGTCGACCGAAATTTATACAGTGTAAACAGTTATGTATAAATAAACAAAGAACTCATATTTATTTGTTGATTTCTATGTAGATTGGGCAATAATATAGGAACTGTGTGCTATATTGAAGTTCAAAGGATCTTAATTCAGTAAATATATTAATAATTTATGATTGATATGTAGAGTTTATGAAATTATGAAAGGTCATTTGTACATCAATACACTCACGTCTATCTCTGAAAGGGTAGGCAGAGACATATTAAATTTGCCCACTATAATTTGGTCTGACGAGGCATATTGGAAGTACAAAGCAAAAGTTCGAGCTACTGGCTCGAATTTTTACAACGTGTCTCGAACTTTTACAACGTGGCTCGGACTTTTACAACGTGGCTCGAACTCGTAAGGGATCTTCCCGAGCAGTTAGAGCACTCAAAAAGAGATAGGATTTGTATATTTAAAATTTCCTAATTGATGACAAAATCAACTTTATATGTCGTTTCAGTTTTACGTCCTATATCATCTTCATCTTACCTCTTTACCAAATTTATTTTGGGTCAGCGCATTGACTGCATGGATGGCGTAGTGGTTTAAGCGGTACGCCACGCCGCTTCCTACTACGCCGAGTGTTGTGGGTTCAAACCCCACATGGGACGACACTTTGTGTGATCCACAAATTGTTGTTCTGAGTCTGGGTGTTCTTTGTGCCCGTTTCATGTATGTTTGTAAAGTCCCCGCGTCACAGGATATGTTCCTAATGCGGGAGTTGTCTTTATTTTTTTTAAAAATGAATGTTCTTACATTATCCTCTATTACGTAAGTAAGCATAGATGCTTTCTATATAGATCTAGCTTTTGTTTTTCTAGCCCTATCTTCTTTCACGCAGCCTTTCATTTAATTTGCAAAATAGTTTTGGTACTATTTTTTGGCCGACCGTCTGATTGACGCCAACCCTCTTTGAGAAAGGAATCGTTCTTCGTACGTAGTATGAAGAGAAATGCTATTAGACTCGTGCGGAGGTTAAGTTTGAAGTAAAATTTGTAATCATGGCAAATGACGCTCTGTGGAGGGGCTTAAAATTAAACATGTTACAAATAAAAACAATATAATACCATTACTATACCGGTATGGCAGTATGTGGTGATTGCACTAAAAACCTCCCCGACAGCTGGCCTCAGGTGTCCTACTCTGGAAGGACCATGTTATTACAGGTCCTCCCATAGTTGACACCATGCCTAATCAGGCCCTATCTCAGGGAAAAACACTTCCCCCGCCTGTATCTAGTCCAATGATTTACTATTAACACCTACATAGTGGCTGTTTCGTAAGTACAGTATGACTGAAGACTACTTGTAGCATTCACTACAAACCTTTGTGGTTTAAGAATGCTATTTCACGAAATTTTTTTTTGGTATTTTATTTGATAAAAAAGTTCCAAACTAAGCAGAGCTTGCACTGTAGATACTAGACAACTGATATAAATACCTAATTTATATATAGCATTTTTTTTACTGGATACATATTATTCTATATAGGGAGAAATACCCAGACAGAATCGAACATTATACATTATATTCGTGCACACAATGTTGGACTTGAGTGGGAATCGAACCCGGCACCTTTGGCGTAGCAGTCCGATACACAAACCACTACGCCATCCTGCGGTCACAATCCAAATCCCTCAAATTATTTTCATCAGACACAACACAGTTTCTCACATCTTTTTCATCATCACCATCACTATGGAAAGGAGACTACACTGCATCGACATAAATATAAGCACTATTACTTATATATTATTGTTCATGTTTGTTTGTTGTTATATATGTTAGCTCTTTCTTCACTGCAAGAACACCGTAGGGAAACTAACAAAACTGAAACTCGACCATTATACAATAAAAAAGTTTGTGAAGTCAATCAAAGCGTTTTAGGCCAGCGGTTTGGTCTGTAACCAGGTTACCTAATATTTAGCTAAGCCAAAATGATTACTAAGGATTCATAACATTAGGGTTTTTTTTGTTATGAAAATGATTGAAATGAAAATAAATTTAATCATGAATTATTTAGCTATTTGTTATTTCAATTACCACAATTAATTGAGGATCGGATTTCGTAGTGGTTTGTGTAACGGACTGCTACGCCAAAGGTCGCGGGTTTGATTCCCGCTCAAGTCAAACATTTGTGTGCATGAGCATTTGTTTCATTTGGTCTGGGCGTTTCTAAGTATAATATGTACTCGTATGTATTTACAAAAAAATGTATATAATATGTATTTATATCGGTTGCCTAGTACCCACAGTACAAGCTCTGCTTAGTTTGGAACTAGATGACGTTGTGTGAATGTGATAGAATATTATATATTATTATTTGTGAGAATTTTACTGAGATGGTTGTATGGAAGATCGCCATTTTCAAAATTGTAAATACGAAAAAAGAAATAATCAGAAGAACTAAGCCGTGGGTAATGTAGCCAGTAGGTATTATAAAAACAGCATTAATACTGATACTAGTACAAAACTATTTACAGTCAGTTTTTAGGGTTCCGTACCTCAAAAGGAAAAAAACGGAACCCTTACAGGATCACTTTGTTGTCCGTCTGTCTGTCAAGACCATTTATCTCGGGAACGCGTAGAGTTAACGAGTTGAAATTAAAACTGTGTATTCAGGTCTAACATCCCTTAAAGTTGTAAAAAAATTAAAATTCTTAGTTAACGTAAAAAAAAGATACGGCAGTTTATGTCGCAAAAAACGCATATTTCGACACTCAAGGGAATCACAATTTATACTACTATAGGGTACTTTCCGTTGACCTAGAACTATGAAATTTGGTAAGCAACATTATCTCATATACATTTGTAATTAAATCATAAAAAAAATATCCTAAAAATATTATAAATAAATATAAAATATATATATATTTATTCAAGGCAACTTTTTGGTTTTAGAAACTGAATTTTAGGATAAGCTCTTAAGAAACTGAGAGACTCGATTCCTGAACTATTTATATTATGGATCTACAAATTTGTACGGAACCCTCGGTATGCGAGTCCGACTCGTACTTGTCCGGATTTTTTGAAAGTTAAATCTGTTCAAAACTTTAAAACACTTACGTTTAAAACACGACTATTGATATGTAGCATTATCCGTAGTGACCGTCAACATTAAAGTGCATTTCATTTAATCATAACCATTTCAAACAAATTTACACTTTCGTGCAAGCTTAATTGGCCATTATTATATTAAAATGGAATACCTTATTGTTTTATGTGTAACTGTAATTATAATAGAGTCTTGAAATATAAAATTTTGAACAATAAAAAGCCCATTACAGCAAGTGCACGGATAAATACGGCGAAAAGAAATTGTATGCAAAATAGGTTGGCTAAGTAATTTGAGCCACGTTCGTGAGAATATGCGCAGATACTGTGTAACGTCGCTAGTACCTTACGTATATACTTCTTTTTATGCTAATGTGAGCCATCCGTCTTCATAATTTTGTTATGCATATTTGCTATGAGTAATAAATATACATATATTTGAAATTAATGATATATGTACGAGAGTGCTTGGTACTCTCATAGTAAAGTATTAGCGTTAATTTTGGGGCATTAGGATTGAGCTTCCACCTTTTACTAAGGTGCTTAGAATCTAAGTCTATCCCAGGTGCCTATCTAAGTCTTAGACACCTTGAGTTTGCGTCATTGTCTAGGTTTTACTTACGATGGTTATACTAGGCATGCCTTTTAAGTTCTGTCGTTTCCATATTTCCCGGCAATTTTGAATTTGGAACTTTTCTATATTCGAATGTGTTTTGAATCTCAAAACAGTTAAAAGTATTAGGATTAATGCTATTGTTTAGTCACAGGGTCGATTGGAATCTGTCAGGTTACGTACGAAAATGAATCTTTCTAAGGAAAATTTCGTTCGTGCAATAATTTTCTACAACTTTAGAAGAGGCCTGACACGGGTTCAGTGTTTTGAAGAGCTAACATCTGTGTTCAGTGATGAAGCCCTATGTCTGCGGACTGTCGAACGCTGGTATTTAGAATTCCAGCGTGGACATACTAGTGTTAGTGACAAATCTCGCGAAGGACGCCCGAAATCCGCCTTCACTGAAGATAACATCAATGCTGTATGCTGTATGTAGACAACTAATTCTCGAAGATCGTCATGTGACATATCGGGAGATAGAGGCTCTATTAGGCATCTCAGGGACAACCATTCAGAAGATCTTGCATGAAGCGCTTGGTGTGAGAAATCTAGTTTGCCGTTGGACACCGCATCTGCTTTCCGACGATCACAAGGCGGCCCGCGTCAGATGGTGTAAGAAAACTCTGCAAAGGTTCAACCGAGGAGAGTAAAATCACGCCTACAACATCATCAGTGGTGACGAATCTTGGATCTATGCCCACGATCCTGATTCCAAACAACAATCTACAGTCTGGTTCTTTCAAGACGAGCGAAAGCCGACTAAAGTTGTTCGTTCTCTAAGTACTTCAAAGAAGATGGTGGCCACGTTCGATAGAAAAACCGGCAATGTCGCGACTATTGCACTTGAAGATCGTAGAACGGTTAACGCAGAGTGGTATACCATAGTTTATTTACCACAAGTCATCGCCGAACTTCAAAAATCTAACTCAAAGCGACGCATCATCCTGCACCACGACAACGCAAGCTCACACAGCGCTCGTCAAACGATTGAGTATTTGAAGCAGGAAAAAGTAGAAATTCTTGACCATCCTCCATACAATCCTGACCTAAGCCCTAACGATTTCTTTACAGTTCCTAAAATTAAGAAAAGTCCTCGTGGTCAAAGGTTACAGTCCGGTGAGGAAGCAGTCGACGCTCTCAAGTCAGCCATTTTGAACACCCCCACTTTAGAGTGGAATAAATGTTATATTAACTGGTTTGAGCGAATGGAAAGGTGTATGAAGCTACGTAGTGAATACTTTGAAAACAATAAAAAGTACTATAAGGTTCTAGTTGAGTTTTTTTCTTCAAACGACAAAACTTAAAAGGCATACCTATAAGAGGTTCTATCGATTCTTAAAAATACTATCATGACACTTATATTATACAGAGCCAAGCTAAAAATGAAAAGAGATGCAAAGCTCACAATGAAAAGAGAGTGAATGATCTGAAAATATTTGTTTCGGAGTTTGGGTGTTTTAATTAATATTATTTAACGGGAATTAACGCGATCTCTTATTGTGAAGAACCGACAGACGAGCAAATCAGCGATTGCAGAACATGCACTCGATGCAGGCATCAACCACTGGATTGAATTTCACCGCACGCAAGTCCTCTCCACCGAACGTCACTTTTACTCAAGAGTTGTACGTGAAGCGATTGAGATTAAAAAGCATAAAACTTTCAATCGGGAAGATGGTTTTAAATTATCTACAGCGTGGAATCCAGTGTTAAAAAACATACCACCTCGCTTTTCTGCGCAATCGGTTAAACACCAGAATAGGGACTCATCGGTTTGCTTACAGAATAGGGACACTGTTAGTGTGGTATGTGACGGTACATGGCGACACAAAAACAATATCGAAAATGTGCGGGTAGATGAAGAGCCTTCTACTTCACGGATTCGACGACGGAGGGCGTGCGCCGATGAGCCAGTCAGCCTGTGACCACGGCCGGTGCAACCTGGTCGAAACGTCAGGCAAACCATAGGTAGGTAATACCCTAAATAAGAGATCGCGTTAATTCCCGTTAAATAATATTAATTATCTTTGGGTGTTTTCTATGTATAATATGTATGTTATAAAAAAAAAGCATTTAAGTATTCTATCAGTCAATCTAGCTTTCATAGAACAAGCTCTGCTTAGTTTGAAACGATATGGCGTTGTGTATCAGATGTTCGAAAATAATAATATTAGTTATAGCAATTCCATAATCACCTCACATACTCCCAACGTGCTGGAGAGCCATGCTTCAGCATATTTGGCGCGGCTCGAATCGTGATACCACAGTCTCACAGAAAACTGCTGTCAAGCGATTCTTTGGTGGTTCTTCACAGAGTGAGTAAGGTTACTGGAGGTTATTCACTCCTAAAAAAACCTATGACTCTTGATAAGCAGGTGTATATAGACACCAGTAGTCACATTAGCTTCATCACCATATCATCATCATCAACAGCCTTTCGTAGTTCACTGGAGGTTTTGGCTTACTACACCATGCTGGCCAGACCAACCCACTGTGTACAGGGTTTGTGTGAAGTTTTATATCTTTGCACTGCTATTGTCCTGCGTAGATTGCTCCCTTAGTCGACTCTTATGACACCCACGGGATGAACAGGGCTGGTGACAATCCGTATTCTTAATCCGTCACCAAATGCCATTACAAGAAAAAACTTCGTCCAGAGACATTTCAAAATGAGTTTCACAACAAAAGCATATATGTAGAAATATACATACTAAAATAGTATTTATTGCACCATTCATATGACATTGGCGTAATTTGTACAAAAAAAAATGTACT
This sequence comes from Arctia plantaginis, assembly GCA_902825455.1. Lineage (NCBI taxonomy): Eukaryota > Metazoa > Arthropoda > Insecta > Lepidoptera > Erebidae > Arctia > Arctia plantaginis. The sequence continues at coordinate 1,885,666 of CADEBD010000304.1, forward strand.
TCCTAGAGCAATTGATAACTAAACACTTAAAGGTGAAATCTGAATGCTTTTTAAATAAAATAAAAACACAGTAAGAAAGTAATGGGATTATCGAGGGTGGAAAGTTAATCGTGCGTGTAGAACAAACAAATCGTGGAGGCCGCTGGTGGGGTGAGCCGGCGAGCAAATGCGGGGACCGTGCGTGCATACACGAATGGTGGTCGCCTTCTCACTGTTAGATACATTTTATATATTACTAGCTGGTACTGGACTTTGTTTGCGTGGAATTTAAAAACCGCTGCCTCGGTGGTGTAGTACGGTACGCGACTGCAGTCTATGAGACCTCGGGTTGGGTTCCCAGACCGGGGATTTATAGGGTTTTTTTAGAGGAAAAATAGCCTAATTTACTCCTGATATAGACAGCTACCTGTATGGTATTATCAAAATCTATTCAGCCGTTTTGAAGATTACCTGAAACAGACAGACAGACAAAAAATATTTAAACTGGTTTATATACATAGGTATCCTGCAATTAACAGTGCGAGCATGAAAAAACCTATTATTTTGACATTACAAACACACTTCAATTTTATTCAAGAATAAAAATAAATATTAAAACAATAATAATATATCTCACACATCTCATACACGGTCGTCTGATCCCAAACTAGGCAGAGCCTTTGATAGGTAACCAGACTACTGATAAACATATTTATATATTTTTAAATACATACTCGTACATATTATAGATAAATTACACCCAGACACAGAACGAATGAACGTGCTCAACACACAATATTTGTCCTGGGTGGGAATCGAACCCCCGACCTCCAGCTTAGCAGCCAGGGCCACTGACCACTAGACCAACCCGTATTTGTATAGATTATATTTCTTGTTCTTTATTCTAGATAGATAGAAAAATGGGTCTACTTGACCAAAATGATATAACGGTATTCCCCAAAACCGGTGTTAAGCGATCCTTACGTTGCTTTTAATTGAATGAGTGACGTCACCTAGCTGAAATCTCCCCTCGCTCTGATTCTGGAGGGGGGTAGGGGGTACTTAATAAACAGTAACTCACTTGTTACTTACCATCAGGTGGCTCCTATCCATATCTATACTAATATTACAAATGCGAAAGTGTGTTTGTCTGTCTGCCTTTATGTCTGTCTATCAATTGCCTTTTCACGCTTAAACCGCTGAATTGATTTAGATTAAATTTGGTAAAGAGATCGCCCGAGTCTTGGGAAAGAACATAGGGTAGTTTTTATTACAGAAATCATACTTTAAAGGGGTGAAAAAGGGGCTAGAAGTTTGTATGGGGAATCAATAATCGCTGATCCGATTAAGATGAAATTTGGTCTGAAGATACTTTGATTCTTAAGAAAAAACAAAGGCTACTTTTTAAAGTGATAACCGACATTAAAAAAATAACAACAATAACTTTAAAAAAATATCATACAAGCACAGCGCTTAATGCGTCTACATCTGTATAAACTGTATTCCTCATTTTAAAAATTTTACCCGAGGTTCTAACCCTAATTTACATTTTTCTTTAACTTCGAATGAGCATCGCCAACCGGGAAGTATAACTTTTTCAATAAAAGAAGAATATTTCAAATCATTTCATGAAAAACGGAGTTCTAAAGTAAAAAAAACATTTAAAAATTATATTCCTATCGATGAGAACCTCCACCTGTCTTTTTTTTTAAAAGAAAAAGTCTGTTGTCTATGAGTTTCAATCAACGAACTTCCTAGTAAAGGAAATATAACTAACATTTAAAACTAAATCGTTAACTACAGCTAATTTGTGGCTATATAACGCATCGCAATATTTTTCTAAATCGCAGACGTGTAAAAGTGATAACAAGTCTGCGTATTAGTGAACAATAAACCTCGGAAAGTTTCCGAACGTTCTGTTAATCGGCGTTCGATTGGGCAATTTACCCCGCCGTGGCAATAAAAACGCTATCTGTTACAATTTCCATACACATTTATGATTGCTATAAATTCATAATGTTTTAGTTTATTTTTCTGCGATAAGACGAGATTGTTTATATATACTTATAGAGAAAGTTCTGTAAATGTTTCTTAATCATGTTTGAAATTACTTTATAAACCAAGATAGGTAAACTAGATTGCACGAATACTGAGTTAATACAATGTAGCTCTGCGATTGTAAATAGGGGGTAATTTAGCTTTATTCTACAATTAATGACCATAAAGATTTCTTTTAGATTTTATTGCGAGTCTTTAACAATTTTAAGGGCGGGCCGTTAAGTGTTAGTTGTGAGGGTAACATCGTAAAATTATTTATTTATACGACCCAATTTCGTCGGTATGCTGGTCGACAAAGTATTTTCGGGGCTTATCGAGACCGAATCAAGGGTCAACGCTTCAGCGCACACTTGCTGTGGGACGGTGTTATACGATAAACGTGCAATACATTTAACGCCGTTCACCTCAATTCTGTATTAATTCGACTTTTAAGTTAAAATAATTGGATACAAAGAGAATTATTCTACCAAAATATTTCAACTATTCAAATTCGCGTGTTTATTTTAACATGCAATATTGCGCTTGTAAATAAATTGACAGTTTAATTAAATATTTACAAATTTAAATTTTATTTTATATGTTGTTATTACTATTGTAAAATAAATTACACAATGTTTTTTTTAGTGTTTCGTGTACTTTGTAATAAGATAAAATAATTCATGGTCTTTGAACCTAGATATGTTGAATATAAGTTTCAATTTAAGTTTGAGGTGGAAGAGACAGACCGACAGAGCCTTTTGGTGTGCTATGTGGTATATACCACATCTAATATTTGGGGTTACTGATCACTCTTAACGAAGTAATTTATGACATCAGGGTGCCTAGTCCCTTCTTTGGAGAATTACATTAAAAAAGTTATTTCAAATAAATATGTCAGTGTACCATTACTATATAAAAAGCAATGGAATACAGTTTATAGGTATAGGTGATATTATTGCATATTTTAATTTGTCAGGCAACAGTTAAATGAATAGCAAAAAAAAAAGATAAAAGCGATTTAAGAAATATAAAAAAAAAGATGCTATTTAGAGATACTTGGCATAAATATTAACTATTGGAAAATAAGTAAGGTGATAGATACTTGACAAACACATTCATATTCAATTAATCTTAAATTTACAAATACATAATATAAATTTAATTGACTCGTTAAATCAATACACCATCCAGCAGTGTAAATATATTCATTGACTGCATTATTTCCGTATTGTATTTTACTGTCGTAAATAGTTTTTATTGCATGAAGCGGTCCACATAACAAGGCCTATAATGAGCCGTAACGTTCGATCGCTAACTTGGAAATAGCTTGAGCTTTCGTGTTACAATGCTACTCAATATTGGTGTTTACTATATTTTGCTCTATATCATATTGTGTACAATTAGTGGTGATATGAACCACGCATTATGTTTTTCTTTTTTAAATTGGTCACGTACTTTATATGCGGTACAAATTTATGGGTATTTTGATGAAGACTACTGCTCTGGTACAGTACACAGTCTTAACACATTTTAGTCGTTCGGTTCGTTAATAACTGATGATAAAAGTATGTGGTTAACACTTTAACAGAATAGTAAAAAAATGTTTAATTAACATAATGAATCATGATGTTAAATGCCTGTAGATGGAAGCTAGATAGACAAACCAGATAGATTAGGTTACTTGTAAATTCTTATGCTTTTAGATTAGATAATTAAGTGTAAAAAATCTATCAATTTGATAAATATATTATACCAGCTTTTACCCGTGGTTCCGCCCGCGTGTATTTCGGTTATCGTGATAAAAAGTAGCCTATGTTACTCTCTCATAATGTAGCTTTCCATTGGTAAAAGAATTTTTAACACCAGTTTAGAGGTTTAAGCGTGAAAGCGTAACAAACATACAAACTCACTTTCACATTAATAAGTATGGAAGTTAGAAAGTAGAAATGGTAGGTGACTCTTACATGCACGTAACAGAGATCCCTCTATCCCATATATAGCTTGAGAAGATCTTTAAACTTCAGGTTCCTTCTGTGGCATGACTTCTAGGTCTCCCATTGACAGCAGAAGAGTTAAGTGACCTTACAGCACAGAGATTTATTTTAAACTTGGTAAACAGTAGAGTCAACATTAATGGTGTAGCGCAGTTCTATACTTATATATAGCCCTTTAGCTAATAAGAATAACTTTATTTGCCAAAAAATCTCTCTACAAATATAAATACTCGCAATACGCTTGCGTGCAAGTTGTCTTTAAAACTCATAAAAAAATTTGGCTATTTGTTGGTATCCGATTGACGTAAAAAATTTCAAATTAAAAAAACCCGCTTACAATGATCTGATGATAGTGTAGTAATTGATTACTCGCGACATGGGACAATTATATCGCGAGTATTCTACTATCCAAGCACAAAGGTGGGATTGGGGACGCACTTAGGACTTGAATAGTAGGGGGTGACCCTGGTTTGCCAATGTTCTTCTATTCCGACATTTTTGGGAGGCTGTACTATCTTTTCTGCTGATTTCCTGTGTACATACTCAGTATGAGTTAAGTAATCATGAAACGGATTGTATGATATGATTGTAAAGTAAAAAATTTGTAAAAAAAAAACAAGATGACACAGAAATCCAGCAGAATGTGTAACGAAACTATCGGCATAATTGCACTCAGAGAGCCGAGAGTATAAACTATACATCGATACCTTAATTGGCATACCTACTAGACAACTTCTTGTTTGCTCTAACAAACATAAAACTTAATAAATAACTGTAGCATTAAATTAAAATTGTGTGCAATATTGTACATTCACATCACATCATCACATCAACAGCCTTTCATAGTCCACTGCTGGACATAGGCCTCTCCTTAGAAAGAAGGTTTTGGCCTACTATACCACGCTGGCCAGGCGGGTTGGTATAGGGTTTGCGTCAAGTTTTCCGTCTTTTTGCAGTGCTGGTGTCCTGCGTTGTTTTGCGCCCTTAGTCGGTTCTTACGACACCCACGGGATGAATTGGGGTAGTGACATTCCGTATTCTTAATCCGTCACCACACGGACAGTTTATCAATGATACCGGAACTCAGAGGATCTTTGTATCAAATTTCACCTAAATTTGTTCATCGGTTTAAGCGTGAACAGACAGACAAACTTTCGCATTTATAATATTATAGTATGGACTATTATGGATTTGGATTTTTTGATTTTATTTTTTTAATATTGGTAAAATGTATTGTTCTTCAAGGATATAGGAGTGATGTATATAAAAATAAGTTTTCAAATAGGTTTAATATTTTATGCGGAATTGTCTTTAAAATAAAAAACAAAAAAAAAATGTTATTTTCATAATACCTGATACATTGCCTGTACGCTTCGAGTATTCTATGAATTGCGTTGGAATTGTAAAGAATACTGGTTCACACAGACAGGTAAATAGGTAACATTTTTAATTTACGGCGACAAATATACAAAACATTGTAAATATAAATAGAATTCGTATTTTATTTACTTTGAACATTTTACAATAATCAATTTGCATATTCGTACGTAAATCTGGATTGCCAACGGTACACGTAACGAATTCAGTTCATTTTCATGCCGGCAACTATGTCTAGAAAGTTTTTATGTGGCACAATGAAATTTTGGCATTATACCAGCTTGAAATATTTGTAATCACTTATGCATATTCATATCAGTTTAGCATGGCGCACACAGCCTGATATTTTCGCGATGTATTTCGTTGCTATGATGTATGACGCTTCTTGGAGCAAATGAATTAATGAATATTCATTACATAAAGCTTATACGAAACTGTGAGACTATTTATTGCCTTCCATCGTTTACATAAACAGCTTGGAGAGACACTGACACGGTTCGTGTTTTACCGACTTAAAGGTTTTCTCATTATACGTACCTAAGTCTGTTAGTTATTAGTATGAATCCATCAGGAGGGGGTCATCTACACGCCTTGGATGGCCCGAGGTACGTCGGGGTACCCGGCTACTCGTACCCGAGACAGCGTTCGGTTTTTGGTCGGTTGGAGTCTGACATAGTGACCCCTCCGGTGGGTGATATCTGAGGGGATTTCCGCACAGAAAAAAAGGAGTATGAATCCATACTCATATGATAAATTTGAAAGTGAGTTTGTTTTTTACGCCTTCACATCCAAACTACTGAACCGATTTAAAAAATTCTAAAACCGACTTAAATTATCCCCCCTCCCCCCCAGTGTTAAGCAAATCTTTCGCTGCTTTTCACCGAGTGAGTGAGTTTACTGGAGTCCAAGTTCCTCCCCTCCATCTTGTCATTACACAAAGAGCGGCAAAAGACTTATTTGAACTAGTTTTTGATAAAAATTGTGTTGCTTTGTTATATTTCTTGTACGATCGTAGAGTTCCTGGCTAAGTGATAGCTGAGTAGATTAACACATTGCAAAGTTAAGCAATCGTAGCCAGGTCAGTCTTAGTATGGGTGACCGTTATGAGGACCCTTCCGTGGCTTAGAAAACACGTTAAGCCGTCGGTCATGGTTGCCATACGAACATCTCTGGCAATTGTTACGGGTATTTGGAACCCTAAAAAATCCAGCAACAGTAATTCTACAGAACTTCGAGATCACCTAGTGCTTGGGTTGTAAAGGTCTTAAAGACGACCCAACCTAGTTTGGGAATAAGGCTCGCAGGAAGATTCGTTATCTTTTTATAACGTACTACCTAAGTGAATGAGCCTATTAAGAAAATTACTAGCTCCAGTTATAGGCTACGGCAAATTTATTCCACGGAACTAAATAAGACCTACACAGTTTTATTTATGCGAAACAAATGTTCGAATATTTTTCCACACAAATTATGAAGGGTGAATAGATACAATAGATTATTATCTTTTTAAAAGACAACTCAACAGGAAAATATTGTGTCTTTACTTTGTGTAGACTTTACAAACATACATGAAGCGGACACAAAGAACACCCAGACTCAGAACAACAATTTGTGGATCACACGAAGTGTCGTCCCATTGAACCCACAACACTCGGCGTAGCAGGAAGTGGCGTGGCGACCGCTTAAACCACTACGCCATCCGTGCAGTCAATTAGTTATTAGTTTCTATCCAATAGCCCGAGTACTTAAAAATTCGTTAGTTCTATAAAAATTCGATACATTTATATTACTCACATTATGGTACTGTGAAATTTAAATTTGTGTTTGAATTCCTTATAGATATAGATAAAAAATGAGCTTCTTGAGCTCAATCAAGAAGCGCATTTTTTAAACTTGAATGTAAGTAGTAAGTAATTTTTCATGTTAATTGACAACGTTCTAAAATCTGTCACTTATATTTTGCCGGCTATAATTTGCCCACTTACGTAATAAGAATACGGATTGTCAGCATCCCTATTCATCCCATGGGTGTCGTCAGAGGACCTAAGGGAGGACTAAGGGAATCAACTACACAGGACAACAGCACTGAAAAGAGAAGGCAAACTTGAAACTAACTCTGTACCAAGCTGATTGGCCAACGTAGTAAAGTAGGTCAAAACGTCCTTTCTAAGGAGAGGCCTATATCAGCAGTGGACTTTTAAAGGTTGATGATAATGATGAAGACGTAATAGGAAGTAAACCCAGCGTGGTTAGATACTAGGAACTAAAATGGGAAAATTGATAGTAATTTAAAAATGAAAAATAGGAAATAAGGTCTCTTTTTTGGGATAACAGATATCTTATGTCTCTTTTTATACTAGCAACGCCCTTGAGAAAGTGAGGCTTGCAAACGTAACAAATGAATCACTTTTCTATTTAAAATTTAAATTAGGAATTATACAAAAGGCTAATGAATGACCAATGTAATTGTAATTCGAATTTAAAAGGGGTGTCAATTTATAGCTATCTTTCCTTTTCCTTATAAATACTAGAAGCTAAGATTAATAAGGGCCCAAGTTTCTTAACATATACATTAATTAACTAACTTTTAATACTAAAATCTTTATTAATTATCTCTGTATTATATTTTAGTATTCCTTAATCCATAATAGGTAATAGTTTTGCATGGGCCTTCTGGCTTAACAATGGACGGTAAGTCTGGGGTGGAATTTCGAATGTATATGCCATTAAATTGTTGTAAATGCCATTTAATTTTTTTCAATAAACAAAGGTAGAGAATACAATTTACGGATGGCGTAGTGGTTTCAGCGGTTACCTTGCCGCTTCCTACTTCGCTAAGTATTGTGGGTTCGATCCCCACATAGGCCATCACTTTGTGTGATCTACAAATTGTTGTCATGAGTCTGGGTGTCATTAGGAATATATTCCTATGTCGCGGAGGACTTTATAAACACACATGAAACGGACACAAATAACACCCAGACTCAAAACAACAATTTTATGGATCACACAAAGTGTAGTCCCATGTGGGGTTCGGACCCACAAAACTCAGCGTTGTAGTAAGCGGTTTGGCGACCGCTTAAACCAGTACGCCATCCGTGCAAGTCAAAATATTATTATAGAGATCCTATATATCAGGATGAGGCAGATGAGGATTGTCAATTACACAAGAAAGTAAGGGAAGTAGGTACAGTTGCTGCTTTTGGTGGAAAATAGTGGAGAAACCACCAACAATACATATTCAATGTTTCACAGTGAAATAAAACATTCATTCATTCATTCAAAAATTAGGCAGAGGCTCCGGTAACCTAACTCACTCGGTGAATAGTGACTAAAGAACTTTTCTGTGAGGCCGTAGTATCACTCCGGTCGAGTAGACCTATTTGTGACACGTATCTATGCCTCCCCCACTAACCATTTCGTTTTGTTAACCTTTCACCCCTTCAAGGATTATTTCTGGAATGAAATCTATCCTATTTCCTTCCCCGAGACTCAAACCATCTCTATACCAAATAATATCTAAATCAGTTCAGCGGTTCACCGTGAAGAGGTAAGAGACAGATAGACGGGAACAAATTACGATGTTCCGACTTTCAAAGACCCGAATTTCATAATACCTAAGAATTTTTATGTCTATTATTAAAATTCACGTTTTTCTTTTTACCGAAAGTCGTAAATGCGTTTTTTTTTTTTGTTTTTCGAAGAATCAAATGCTCGATGGGTTCTCGGTCAGAAAAACGAATATTCGAGTTTCAATATTTCGAATAAACTGCTAAAATTAGGATACTGATTCAGTTACTATAATATTCAGTTACGAATGTTTATTTAAAATCTATAAGTGACTTATAATGTAATTTAAAAACGTTTACTTTTTATTAATAATACTTTTTTATTTTTTATATCATCATCATCATCAGCCTATCGCAGTCCACTGCTGGACATAGGCCTCTCCCATTGTACGCCACTTAGATCGTTTTTGGGCTTCTCGCATCCATCAGATTTAATTTTTTATATAATTTGGGTTTAAATTCTTTTTTGTGTTTTTATTTACCCGCGTCACGTACCACCTACTGTTATTGAATTCTTTGGGTCAATTTAGGTTGGAGGCCACCGAGCGCCAAATCCCCTCTATTATTAGTGAATCATTTGAGTTAGGTTCGGTTAGAGCTGTGACCAGCGAAAGAAAGTATTTTTATTTTAAAGAAAATAGAAAGAATTAGAATTTTTAATGTTTTGAATTATCATTAAGTCAGACTTTTTGTTATTCGATTTATTGAAACTCGGTATTTTAAGCATAGTTATTATCAAGGAATTAGGAATATTGAAATTTTTAAATTATAAAAATAGGATAAATGAACAATCGGAGTTGGAATTTTGAGTCATTCGGAATTATCAAAATCGGTGTTTTGAAATTCGTATTAAATTAGAATTAAGTTTATCGTATATGTGTAGTGTACCCCAGATAAACACACTTTCGCATTTATAAAACTATAAGCATACAAGTTATGGATAGCATTTGTAAATAAACAATGTTCTTAATGAATGTGAGAAAAAATAGCAGGATAATATGTATGACAAGTGGTACATAACTCATCCAAAACAAATCTGACAATCAGAAATACATTACAGCGGTAAATTATTATCATTTCCTATTCCTCTAAGGATGATAGGTAGAAAGCTGTTTTCTGTTAAATGTGATGATCCTCGTTCCATTAGGCATCAGTTACGATTCCTTCTCGGTCACGCGATGTCAGCATTACCAACAATGAGCATGTTGTTTTCTGTTTAGACGAGTTTTTCTACCGAACATTGTTAGCAGATGGTTCTCACAACGCGTTCTAATTATGACTTTAAATCATATTCTTCTGTTATTGTGTCTACTGAAAGTTGAATGACAAAGTATTACTTTGAAATTGTTAAGTCCCTAGTCTCTCTAAAATATGCTACTGATTTGCGGCTTTTCTGAGCAGAAGTTATTTTAATACATATAAATGTTTTTATCAAGAATCGGTTTCTTTAACTATATTTATTTCTAGGAATAATGCTTTCGAATAAATCTTTTAATTTACTCTTTTGTGTGAGTAGAGCATTTGTTTGCGTGTCGAAATTATTCATCCAAGATTTCAAGTTTTTAAGTTGATGGGACTTAAACTCGAAAGACTAATTAATTTTTTCTTTTGTCCTGAAAACATGTTTAAAACTCTTTAAGTTAAATAGAAAAGCAAGTTTCTGCTCAAGTTGTTGGCAGCAATACCATTTGCTATACATTTTAACAAGACAGTTACAAGGTCAATCGAGACATCTCATATACTACAATTATAATTGGAGGAATTGTGTAACTTAGTACCAGTGATGTAATTATCAGATTTACTATAATAATTAACAGTATTATTTGCGTGAACGTGTGTTTTAAACGAGGCTGCATACAGGTAATAAATGTTCTAGTATGTAAATAAAACTCTTTGTATCCTATTTGAATACTTCGAAACATTGCGCTTATGTAGAATGCATAGTGCCAATTTTAATCAATATGTGCTATAAACTAAAAAAATACAGAAAACGGCTATGAAAAACTAGAAAGGGTCCAGTATACGTCTTATAATAGCACATATTGTCTCATACACTCACTGTTTAAGTTGTACTAACCATGTTGATGATTTAGTAAAACGAATTCAAAATTTATTAGATTATGTTTGCAATTTGACCGCCATGCCATTTCTAGCATCTATGCCGACTATTATAATTAAATTTTCTGTTTTATTATGATCGTTACCATCGGAATATATTCGTATTACGTGAGACATAATAGCAATGGGTGCGCGTTACTTATAACTAGGGGACATTAATTATATTCAGCTGATCAGAGCATGAAATTGACCAGAAATCTGAATCTGTATTATTTTACCTCTTAATTTAATTATATACAGAACTAGCTTCCCTGCAAAACATCATCTGAGGCTCTCAAAGGAAAAACATATTCCCGTTTTGGCTTCCCTGATCGGCTCCTTTTGGTCGTAACAGTATGTTATATACTCTGTAGCCTTCCTCGATAAATTAGCTATCCAACACAAAAATAAATTTTCAATTCGAACCAGTAGTTTCTGAGATTAATGCGTTCAACCAACCAATCAAATAAATTCTTAAGCTTTATTCGACTAACTAGCTGACCCGCGCAACTTCGTCTGCGTCTCTCAATAGTAATAAATTTTCTCCGTTTTTGAAACATTCTTCATTGGTGCTCCGCTCCTATTGGTCTTAGCGTGATGATATATAGCCTATAGCCTTCCTCGATAAATGGGCTATCTAACACTGAAATAATTTTTCAAATCGGACCAGTAGTTCCTGAGATTAGCGCGTTCAAACAAACAAACAAACACACAAACAAACTCTTCAGCTTTATAATATTAGTATAGATATACTCGTAAGTGTAGATTACTATAAATATTTAACGTCAAAAAGATGTAAACTTGTTAGGCGTTTGTTTATCAAATAACCCACTTGGCTTGTTTCATTAATATAGAGCAGAAAATTATCGTGGAATAATAAATTAAGAGAAGTACAGAATATTCTGCTCAGAAAACTATATAGGTCGACTGAAAAGTTCCTTAATAGGACAAAACGAATTATAGATCAGACGAGATTTTTTATGATCCTTCCCCCTTCCCAACTAGTTAAGCGGGAGGGGTTTAGGTCCCCCTCTGCGTCAGCTCATTTGCCCCCTAATTAATAAGAAAATATGTATAGGATATGAATCCTGTAGACATCATCGAAAAAAGTTCGAAAAGCTGACAAAAATACTTTTGGGCCAAAGCTGTTTTGAGAATGCCGTTGAATTACAATTCCTAGTACAATAAAAATAACTCGAGATATCTCATCCACATCTCATCTTAAACTAGACAGAATCTGTACTACCGTTACGAGACCATAAATAATGTCAAAAAACGAATGATCGTGCTCATCCTACAATTATTTGTATTGAGTGGGAATCGAACCCACAACTTCAAAGGTTCAATCAATCGGTTGGTAATATCTAAAGTAATATTACATATCTGCAAACATCCTTGTTTCTGGGAATTTATAAGATTATGAACATCAAATCGATTTCGCTTCAGACATAACTTTTATCGCGTAACTTTTACAACGCTTTCAACCTCCTTTTCACCCCCTTAAAGGATGATTTTTGGTATAAAACTTTTTTTTGATAGAATATGGGGCAAACAAGTAGACGGGTAACCTGATAGAAAGTGACCATCGCCGCCCATGAACGTCTGCAACTCAGGAGTCATAAAAGCGTTGTCTTCCTTTGAGGAAGGAGTACGCTCTTTTCTTGAAGGTTTGGAAATACCGCAGACGATAACCCGTCCCACAGATTGGTTGTGCGGGGCAAAAAGTCGACTGCACTTCGACTGCACGGATGGCGTAGTGGTTTAAGCGGTCGCCACGCCGCTTCCTACTACGCCGAGTGTTGTGGGTTCAAACCCCACATGGGACGACACTTTGTGTGATCCACAAATTGTTGTTCTGAGTCTGGGTGTTCTTTGTGTCCGTTTCATGTATGTTTGTAAAGTCCCCCGCGACACAGGATTTATTCCTAATGCGGGAGTTGTCTTTTATAAAAAAAAGAAAAAAAAAAGTGTCTCAAAAAGCGCACAAAAATTAAACTAATACACAGAACAAACAATCGTGCTGGGGTTGTTTTTCAACACAATGTCTGTCCTGGGTGGAAATCGAACCCACGACCTCTGACGTAACAAGCCAGTTGTTGCATACCTTTGGCGTGGCCTTTTCGGAACGAGTACTCTCTTTTCTATCTAGGTATAATATGTTTGTATATGGTTTATTTACACAAAAAAAGTATTTCATCAGTTATTTATCAGCAGTCTGGAGACCGCTGCACAGGTTCTGCTTAGTTTGGGATCAGATGATCGTGTGCTAGCTGTGTCAATTTATTACTATTATTACACTAATAAAATTTTCATATTTCACTTTCAATTACAACGAGTGTTACAACAATATTTAATATTTTTTATAATGATTAGTCGTACCGTATAAAGTATTGTCGAATACAACAGATAAACATTAAATAACGAGCTTCTGTTTAAATTCTCGTTACCGTCGATGCTTCAACCACAAGAGGCAACAAGTGTTTTGTAACAATCTTGATAATTTCTTTCATAAAATTACATCATGACTACGCTTATGAGTTAAATTAACTACTAAATAATTTACACTAAAAGATTATAAGGTAAAGAAACTAACAAGGTAAAAAAATAATTACATAAATATAGCTATATACTTGAAACTTTAACAGAAGTCAATGGAAGGCGGTAGTCACTTTCCATCAGGTGACCCATCTGTTATTTTGCCTTCGATTGCAAATTAAAAAAAAAAAATAAAAAAAATAAGCGTCATGTATTTACAAGAAGGTGAAACAGTACAATAAACTAAAAGGCCTAGTAATAGCTTCTTATAAAAACAATAAAGCCAATTTACCTTAAAACCTTTTAAAAAAAATCTATTGTTGATTAGGGGTTTGCCTCTATTTAGACATGTAAACCCATTGTATGTTCTATCCATACTAATCAATGCGAAAGTGTGTCTGTCTGTATGTTACCTCTTTACGCTTAACCCGCTGAATCAATAGAGATGAAATTTAGTATAGAGATAGTTTAAGTCCCGGGAAAGGACATGGGATAGTTTACATCCCAGAAATCATCCTTTAAGGGGGTATAAATGAGGATGGAAGTTTGTATGGAGCAACAATAACCACTGAACCGATTTATAAAATTTCTTAATGAGATTGATTCTTCAGAAAGGACTTAGGCTTTTTTCCGTTTATAACCAACACATACATACATACAACAGCGGAGTCGCGGGAATAGTAATGTATAATTTACAAATTGCACATCACTTTGAAAACATTTAACTGCTAATAAACAGTGTTTTGATATCTCCGATACTGCTAGTGAAAGAATAGTCTGAGTAATTCCCAGGTAAACATCATCATCATCAAACAGGTTGGTATAGGGTTTGTGGCAGGTTTTCCTTCTCTTTGCAGTGCTGTTGTCCTGCGTAGTTTGCTTCCTTGGTCGGCTCCTACAACACCCACGGGAAGAATAGAAGTGGTGACACTATTTTCTTAATCCGTCATCACACGGATATTCCTAAATCAATCTGGCTCAAATTTAATGTTGCCATCAGTACCTTAAAACCTTACAATAATTATTTAACTAATTGCCTAACGGTTATTTCATTTGCTGACAGTTTACTGGTCTCAGTTTCACTCCACTCAACTCGCTTAGATAATTATAGACAACAAGTTACTGTATGAGCGCTTCTGAGGATTAAAATTACCTTACAGAATGAAAATGATATTAATTTCATATTTGCTTTGTGAATGCTTCTGTTGTTTCAGATAATAATAATCCTGGAAAGTTTAAGAGAAGAGTGAATAGGTTTCTCTAGAAGAGGGGTGTGTAAATGAGAATTTTGCGTGATTTCTTATCATTTATTATAAAAAAAAAACTGTTAAGAAAGTAAAATTGCGTCTGCTGTTACGACTGCACGGATGGCGTAGTGGTTTAAGCGGTCATGGTTTAATGTATGTTTTTAAAGTCCCCCGCAACACAAAATATATTCATAGTGCGGGAGTTGTCTTAAAAGAAAAAACATTTTAACCGACTTCAAGAGGGTTTAAAATGAGCTTGACTTCATAAAAGATGAAACCGAATGCTTGATGTGAAACATTCATCATCATCAGCCTATCGCAGTCCACTGCTGGACATAGGCCTCTCCCATTGCACGCCACTTAGATCGATGTTCGGCTTCTCGCATCCAGCTCCTGCCAGCCATCTTGCGCAAATCGTCACTCCACCTGGGCCTCAATTCTGCTATTTTATGTTCACGCCAAGCCAGTGTCATACCACTGACACGCTATTGAGATGCCATCGAGTGGCCATTGGCATCGGTATAAATATCGGTAGTTGAAAATATATTACGTTTTTTGAGGAAATGATTTATTTATTTTTATTATAATAAATTAAATAAATTATTAAAAAAATAAACAAAATCAAAAACATTGTATTTGCGTATAACAATGATTGTTGTGTGCGTATATGTCTATTGTTTTTCGTTTAATGGTTTGTTTTCTTGATGTACTGTACTAACACTAGTCTCTAGGAATATTGATACTAACAAAATGGACACCAAGGTCTGAAATAAAGAAATATTATTATTATTATTAAATACTAAAATATAATATTGTTTGAAAATTTGTCATCAGCAAAAATAGATGAAGACTTAATAACGAGGTCCGTAATAAAAAAATCTCTTGACCATTTTCCATATTCCAATTAACAAAGAATTTGTAACGAACTCCACGCCAATTTACAGGGAACTACAACGGTGCCTCTCACAAGTTTGCTCCCGCGGCTCCACAATTGTTTTGATGTTATCTCGCTGGGGCAAAGTTGGGTAGACATAACCCACTGTAATGTGCCTAAGTGAACGATGTTGCCCCAGCGAATTCACCCAGTTTTACCAACAATTTGATGTTTTGTTTTGTGTTTTATTAATACTTTTTGCACCGTTGTTTGTTGCTGGTTAATGATTTTGGTACCACGAATATTCATTTACTCTTTTTCACTCTTTTACTTTTATGTTGGGCATTTTAAGGTTTATAGATTTTTAGCTTATACCTGTAGCTTTTCTCGAGTTAATGTTGTCAATTTTTTTGGGGTGAGACTATTTTTGCTATTCTTTTATGGGATAGGGAGCAAACAGTTCACCTGATGGTAACTACTGCTGTCCATGGACACCTTTGACTGAAGAATCACAAGTTTTGAGTCTGAGTACCAACGAGGCGAGGTTTGGGCCCTGGTAACTTCATACACTCGGTGCCAATCAAGGGATTATTTAACATCGGTTTCCTGTGAGATTGTTAGTATCGTTCCGTTTGCACTGGCCCTAATGTGCCAAAAAATAACTCTAGACCAGACTAAAATAAGACTATATAGACGCTGTGCCAAATTTCACCCTGATCTGAGCCTCAATTCTGTTATTTTATGTTAACCTACAAGCCACTGTCATTTCATTGACACGCTATTGAGATGTCAAAATATCAGTATTCTACTAACATAAATTCACAGTGTCCATAGATGTAGTGACAATAGCTTATCAACGGTGATCTTAACAACATTGCAACAAAATTAAATAAATACTTTCCTTACAAATTTATAATTTACCGTTTACCGAACTATTACAAAGACATCGACGACATTTGCATCAGTGGCAGTTCAGTGACAAGTCATCGGGCCATTGGTTTTACATAGTTAGTAGAATACGAAAAGTGCAAAACTATTTTGATGACAGTCCATTGACAGTCTTTTGATACAATATTGATAAAGCAGAATTGAGGCCCTGAGATGCTCTAGCTTGATTAAGAAACAAACGGCCATCTGAACTTTCTGATCTCTAACAAAATCGCTTGTAAATATGGCAATCTTGATATCGGAATAAATAAAAAAACTCTTCTACAATATTTATTAACGTTTGAAGATATGTTTCATAAATAAACATCCAAAATAAACAAACCTCTGTCTCCACAATAAATTAGATTGCCTGCAGTACTTGTTGCCATAAAGAAATATTGTTCTTTAATAAAAATCAAATGTTGTTTTAACAATAAACCGCTGCGAGTGGTTTTGCACCGCTTTTTTGTAACCGTTGTAAAATATACAGTTTCAGTGACCTAATAAACTTATTGTTTATCAACTAAACCGTAAGGGTTTGTTTTGGTCGGAGTAGTGGTGTGTTTTCGTCGGAACTCTAAATTATAATTGACGTACGAGAGAAATCGAACAGAAAGTTAGACCAAAACAAATGCGGAATGAAAAATTTTGTACGTAGGGAACAATATCGGAATTAAGGCGTATTTTTGCTTATGCTATTGTAATTATCTTATGTAAGTCTTTTGTTAAAGTTTTTATAGAAGGTTAACAACTTAAATATGAAAATAAAACATTAAATTTATAATCCGGTGATTTTAATTTTTATAATTTTCAGAAAACCAAGTATCACTGTCACCATTATTAAGACAAATCTAACGACACCTCACAAGCCAAAATCCAGTCGTTTGGACTACACAGCGTGCCAAAGAAGTATATACCTACATACATACCTACTCTCGAAAAACATGACCCGAATAAAAACTGAACTAAAAGAATTTAAAAAGATGCCTTCAGTTATTAATGTATTGAAGATCGATTTAAGGCACACAAATAAAAAAGATTTGTTACGTTCTAATTTATTTAAGTAAGTTGGTTTGGAAGGGTCGGTAATTCATGGCGGACTGAATTATTTTAAATCTGATGAGTTAACCGTGCTTTACGTATTTACTTCCTATTTGAGATAGATTTTTGACTGATTTTAGTTAGTCACACATTGTAAAGCGGTGGAAAAAATTAACAAATAAGTATATTATTATGAGTCCGTGTGGTGACGGATTAAGAATACGGAATTTTACCACCCCTATTCATCCTGTGGGTGTCGTAAGAGTCGACTAACGAAGCAAATTACGCAGGACAACAGCACTGAAAAGAGAAGGAAAACTTGAAACAAACCTTTTACCCGTGTGGCCAGCGTGGTATAGTGGGCCAAAACCTCCCTTCCAAGGAGAGGCCTATGTCCAGCAGTGGACTGTTATAGGCTATTGATGTGATATTATTATGTCGTGGCTTATTGATTTTGATCGATTTGTTCATTTCAATCGATTAGATTAATTAATAGGTTAGATTAATTAATAATTTGAGCTGGAATAACACAGTACTGTAATAACATCCGACCATCATCTCCATCTCTCCTTAGTAAGGCAGCACATCAGCTCTCTTGAGTCTTCTAATTGGGTTTGGCTGCAGTAGCATACTGGATTACGGGTTTGGGTGAGTTGTGAAGCGGTCCCTGTAGTTGGTCTGTGTATCGTTTTGCTTCGTCAAAAATGGTTGGGATTTTCAGATACACATGAATTGCCGAGTTGCAAGCATACCAAGGCGCCGAGGAAAGTACCCTTGGAATATTATTTTGGGCTCTCTGCAGGCACTTAATGTTGGATTTGCTGGCTGTCGACTACAGTTGGATTCCACATGTCCAAATCCGTTTTATTATAGAACAATATACCCTCAGATTGTTGGATAGGTATAAGCAGACAGTCTACCGAGGAGCCAGAGCAGGTTTTTAAATCTTAGATTGATTTCTTTGCGCTTCGTTATTATATGGTCTTTCCAAGTCATCCTCCGGTCTAAGTGAAATCCAAGGTATTTGACGCAGGTTGATTGCATTTTTTTTAAATCTAAAATTCTTCTTTTATACAAAAGCAAACTGCGTGTAATGTATGAAGCCAAGATACATAGAACTAATTATATCTGTAATATAGTATTAACGTATTCCTCATAGAACCTGCATAAGATAATGAAATTTACGCTCATTGTAAATTGTGTATTGTAGTCCAGCAATGCGACGCTTTCAGTATCTAATTAAACCATAATTGTCTCTTGAATAATATTTGTTAAGTAATTGAGTTAATGTAAATCTGTCATAATAATTGGATACGGGTCGAGATCGTGAAATACCCAACAAAATATCTTTGTTACGAGAGACGTCTTCCATCAATCAAGTTGGCATTTGACTGAATACTTACATTTATCTTTTTCTAAAGACAAGGGACTGAATGTTACATTGTTAAGTGTTCGTCAATTTTAATGTATTTTATTTGAAGTGTATTTTAAATTGAGAATACATTTGTGAATAAATACTGACAAACCGCCCGTTCTTTTAACGTTTTAACTCTTGATACTTATAGGCAAACCCTCACGCCTACATCCCGAAGGGATAAGCAGAGGGGCCTAAAACACGTGAAACATTTTTTTTACCTTTCGGTCTAGAGGTTACTAATCCTAACTGATAAGAAAGAGGTTGTGGGTTCGATTATGATGGCAGCCTAATCGCATCAAGACGTATCAGGAAGGTTGACGAAGAATGCTTGCAGCTTCTTCCGAATTCAGACCTGTTAGTAGTAGTTTCTTACGATCAGGTCTGGTTCCCCCCAGAGTAGGGCACAGAGGCTGGCAGTCAAGGTAGATTTTAGTTGAAACACTACACACTCCTAGCTTTTACATCATAAGACGAGTCGAGCCGGAGATCCGAAGGGATTTTCTACCTGGTCACAAAAAAAGCAAAAGAATGATAATAATTGGTTTCGCATTTCTTTAGTTTTACTTGTTCTACATTCATATATAGTAGACACTGCAGCACTCTTTTGTACTTATATCAGCTAATTTCATTAACAATATTTCCCTCAGGAAAACGATTTATTTACATGAGATAACAAGTTAAACACATTGTTAGCTGGAAATATATATTATATTTAGGTAAATGGAAATAAATGTTTACAATTACTTATAAATCTTCAAACAAGCTTGAATATTTACTCTCCTGGATTGATGACCGAACTTCAAGTCATTTCAAACTGAATTTTTCTTATGCAATACGTCGTGTTCTTCTTCCTCCGAGCCCTTTCCTAAACTAGGTTGGGATTAGGTTTAAGTCTAATGCGATACGGCTGAACTTCAAAGGAGCGACTGCAATCAGACCTCCATAACCCAAGTAGGCGATATCGAAGTATGTTCTTATGGCAACCGGAACCGACGCCGATGGCTTAACCTGCTATCCGAGGCACGGAGGGAATCTTAATGTGTCCTGTGTCACCTATCCATAGACTGACCTGGCTAGGATTACTTAACTTTGAAATGTGCTCACCTACTCGTTTACCACAAAGCCACGAGCCCCTTTTCAATACGTGTTATATTCCAAAAACTAACCTAACATACCGTTACGTTATTCAAATCATAGAAGTTGATGAGACCAAGCACGGAACATAATGCTGCAATTTATGCAGCGTAATGTTTAACTAGAGAGGGGTCTTGCTAACAAAACCTTTGAATAAGTCTATATCTAATGAACAGAATCAACAATTAAAGTTATGATTATGGATTTGTTTAATCATTTTCGTAATTTTATTATTTATTAAATTGTATTTTTTTATATTTATATTGATTTATAAAAATGAATTAGAATCAATTTACATTAGTCATAAAACTAAGAATGTGTATCAGTTTCATTTGTTTCTAAATTAAATTAAATTAAATTGGATAGGTAATATAAATGTTTAAGATTAAACATTGCCATTGTACTGCATGCAACTGCTTATGGAAAGCGAGAAATAAAAGTCTTTTTTTTTTAATGTTTAACGTTCGAGAAGATTTCTACACGATTTCTCACTTCTCATAATTTGTATGTTCTAGATAGATGGTCAAAGTATTTGCATAGAAATCATAATTATAGAGTTTTGCATACATTCATGTAGAAAAAATGATTCCAGCTGCAGTTCATTTTTATAAAATAAACATTTAAAAATACACTACGTTACTGTTTGTTAAACAAACACTTGTATGTTTTTACATGACTGCGCCAGAAGTTTTTTTAATAGGCTATGTTTTTCGTGTGAATATTATGTGTGTGTTTATGTATATTACTTTGGCATTCTGTGGTTTAAACTGTTTGGAATTGGGCACTAGGTTTACAATCACCGGTTTGTAAATTATAAGTACTAATACCACTTTCACACAGTCCAGTTTTCGTTTCTTTTTTTGTAAATTATCCAGTCATCAATCATCATCATCATCATCAACAGCCTATAACAGTCCACTGCTGGACATAGGCCTTTCCTTAGAAAGAAGATTTTGGCCTACTATACCACGCTGGCCGGACGGGTTGGTATAGGGTTTGTTTATAGGGATTTTGGATATAGGGCCCTGCGTAGTTTGCCCCCTTAGTTCGTCGTACTGTCGTAGCTCTTACGACAGCCACGGGATGAATAGGGGTGGTGACATTCCGTATTCTTAATCCGTCACCACACGGACAAATTAGCCAGTAAGCTATTGATTTTAAAATGTTGACACTCAATAAAATGCGTCTGTAAGGCTACGTTAACTGGTACCGAGGCAACATTTGTAACTGATATTATTAAATTTCAAGTGAATTCTTATCCTTATTGCAATATGACGCCTGCTTTGTCATTCGAGATAAGGGCCGGATTTGAAAATATTTACGACTCGAAACGAAAATGTAAATTTAAGATGCAAAGGCTTAATAAATTATTTCAACAATTCAAGAGGCTATACGCCTTATTTTTGTTTCACTTTATGACAAACTGGTATTTACTTATGTAGATAATTATTATACTTATTACGTAAGTTTAGAATTCATTTTGCACTGTAACTCGTCTAAACGTGCTAGACGTACTAAATTCTAATCAAATGGATGTATTCTGTATATTATTTTGCCGTGACAGAAAAAATACTTAACATATAGGGCTTGGTTTGATCGGGGTGATACCACGGCCTCAAGTAAAACCGGTGTTTTTTACGTTTTATTGCTTTCATCGAGTGAGTTACTGTTGCCCAACCGCTGATACTCATTTGCTAATTTAATACGGCACTTTTTAACGCTACGGGGAAGTAGACGTGAGAGTATAAAAAGGGTACCCTGTTTTTAATTTATTTTTGACATTTCCCAAACGAGGGCCTTTTGGTTAGGGTTTTGCCCCCTATGCTAACCGAATTTTTTGGGGGGTTCGATTCCCACCCTGATAATTATTGATGAGTATTTTTTTTTCTTTGTCGGGTGTAAATATCTATAATAGTATGTTTTGAAATATATAATTTGTTATCAGCGATGGTTTTACCTAGCACAGGCTTGCCTATTTTGGGGATTAGACTGCCTGTGGAGATGTGTAAAGTTATTTTTTTTATTCTAAAGTCTATTCACTTTACCCTTAGAGTCTACATCGGACTTTTCAGCCAATATAGCTTTTACAAAATCGATAAAACGTCATTCGGGTTAAGTTTCACAAGGCAAAAATTTATATATTAAAATCAATTATTTCCATTTATAATTTAAACACCATCTATAAACATTTAATTTACCCCCAAACTAATTGAAAAGCTTTGTTTTTTAATTAATTCCTATCGCGCTGTACAAACGGCAAAATTGATCGTTTACCCTAGAAAGGTTTGCTTTCAAGAATCCAGATAAACAAATTTTCCGTAAACTTTTTATTTTTAGTTTTAATATACCCCGAAATAGATACTGTATTATATATTGGGGTTTTCTTATGAAATTGCCGTTTTTTTATCAAACAAAAAAATGGGTAAAAATTTCAATTCCGAGAAGCGTACAAAAGCCTTTAAAGAGTTTTTGCCTCCCCCTCCACTGATTTTTATAAGAAGGGCATCAAAAATGCCAAGCGTTGGGAAAAATGGGGTCGATTGTGGGTGATTACTTCGAAAACATAAAAAAAAAAAGTTTGAAAAAAAAAGTACTTTCACTTATTGCTAA
Organism: Arctia plantaginis; assembly: GCA_902825455.1. NCBI lineage: Eukaryota > Metazoa > Arthropoda > Insecta > Lepidoptera > Erebidae > Arctia > Arctia plantaginis. The sequence continues at coordinate 1,908,504 of CADEBD010000304.1, forward strand.
AAAGGCAAAATTTATAGGGAAAAGGGGCCTATTTTAAAACAATCTTATCTTTTTTTGTACACAAAAAATTTGTTGATTTATTTTTACACTTTATAGAGTTTTAAACATAACAATTTTCCCCACCAATACAGGCACAGGGGAAAATTTTAAAGATCATTTCGTATCTCAAATTGATAGATATTGAAACATAATTTTACTTCCAAAATTTTCTTTAAAATAAAATTTGAAAAAACAAAATTAAACCTAAGAATGATTACAGCTTTTTTAGTGTACGTTTTACGGAATGGTCCCTTTTTTTATTCCTTTTTAAACAAAATTAACAAAAACTTTTAAGCAAAAATTTTCCCAGGTTTTTTTTATACGTGAAAGGTTTAAAATCTTAAATTAAGATGTTTTCTAGGGTAGAGTCTATTAAAAAAAAAATATCGACTGCGTACTTCATAAAAGGGGGCAAAAAAATTTATAATTGGAAATTCACGCGTAAGCCAACAAGAAGAATAATTTTTAAAGTCAGTATAGTGGTATAGGCGTGAAAACGTAACAAACAAACATGAATATAATGTCACTACGATATTTTAAAAAATTTTAAACCCAGGTTGTTTTTGGGGTGGGTTCAAAAAAAGCCTCCTTTT